>PVKV010002996.1:0-153867 GCA_004027835.1 Alouatta palliata
CATTACCTGAAGTCACTTTTGAGTAGCTGAAGCCCTGGACAATTTTCCCAAGACTTTTATAACATGAGAAAAGCAAACCTATTCATTACTTTCAAGCCACAATTTGTCGGGTTACTTGCCTTAGGATGCCTTCCTAATTGCTAACATAGGAATGTCACAGGATTACCAGTTGAGATTTCTCTTTTAGTTCAGGAGTCATAGCTGAGTTTTGTCAAATATGAGGACACAATATAATAAATGTACCCTATTGTATGTTCACAGAACCTTCAGTGTTTGAGGCCAGCAACCTCGTTAAAATGCTTGATGAGGAGCCACTGTAGAGATGCTGGTCTATAAGTAGCTATAATACAGCCAGTCAGTATAAAGGTACAGCTAGAATAGAGAAGAGGTCAGCATTTAGGAAGGTGTCTGATTTTGGAGATGTGGCTAATTTCTCTCTTAATCATCCCCCAGGAAAATGCCTTTATCCTCAAAGCTGAAGTTAAGAGGATCTGGTACCAAAAATCACTTATAAAGCCTGGAGCTGTCTAAACCATGTTTACTTCCACTGAGGACTGATTGTCTCTCCTCTGAGAATGATTGACTATGATCCAGTACCTGATGCTGCTGGGGCTTGTAGAAACGATCAGCAGAGAGATGGCTGAGCCAAGAGAGTAAACACACAATGGAACAGCCTGCATATCTTCTATGTGGGACAGCAAATACATGTGAGTTTCATGCATTTGGACAGCACAGAAAGTGGCTGACCTGGAGCCATGTGCTTGAATAGGAGATCTCACAACCAGAGAGTGTGGAGTGAGGGTGGGCAGTGGAGGAAGTTGCCCCAGAGCAAGGGCCCCGGGGTAGGGAATTATGCTATGGGGAGAACCAGACAAGGTCCCCAGGAATATCTACACCTGTGCCCATCAGGAGAGCCAGCATTTCAATATCTGCCACAGAGGACTCTAACAGGCAGCCATTGCCTGAGAAACATCAAGTCTAGCAATAAGGAAACCTCACCCTCAGCAGGGGCAAACCCAGAATAAACTTCTGTCTCTCCACTCCTTCCTCTTTGCTATCACAGCTGAGGAATGAAAAGAAGAAAGGGCAGGACACGTGCGGGACTCACGTTAGGCTTCCTCCCCACTGCTCATTGCTAGAGGTACAGAAAGTCTAGCCTATAGTGGAAAATGGTGGGAGGAAGTAGAAGAAAATAAAATCATAAGGGAGATTCAAGGTTTAAAATAACTAAGATGTATTCCCAAGAACCTGAGGGAGAGAAAAAAATCGGAAGAAATCTACATGATTGGTCCAAAAAGCAAGGGAGATTCAACACAAGAGCAGTGGAGGAGTGGGGTCAAGGTAGGCAGTGATGACAGAAGAAAAAATTAAACCAGCTAAGCTTCCTTGAACCTTGATAAATAAATGGAACACCTTGATAGAATAATGTATTAACCATATTAATAGTTTAACCATTTCACATTTTATGAAGCAATGTCACAGGTGTGATGAGAGCGTGCATTTAGGATGGAGGGTCTAGTTGGAAGGAGAGTCCCAGGGTGGTAGTAGTGGAAGCATGTGAGCTGGGCCCTGAACTGCGGGAGGGAGCCCTCAATCCCACGCCCATGGGGTGCAGCAGCCCAGGCTGACAGAGGGCCATGTGCCTGATCTGTGGAGGCCTGAGGCTTGGGAGAACTTTCTGAACCCACTGCAGGAACTAAATGAAGGTTTGTGCCATCAGCACAGAGATTGGTGGTGGAAGTGAGTAGCACAAGAGGTTGAAGGGACGGGCAGAAAAAGTGCAAGGATTCCCTCTAGTCAAAGCAGTTACTTCACCAGTCCCCAGCAAGAGATGAGAGGCTTGCGTTAGGTGTGAGAGAGAGCAAGGCATCGCCCTTTTCCCTCTCCCTCTTCTCTAACAGCTGAAGAGAAAACCGACATTCTACTCAGTCTAGTCAAACTTTGGCGCATATTTTTGGAGTGCTTCATTGGCAACAGGTTTGAACAAGTAGCTCTGTTCAATGAGAAAGTGAATGATACCTAGTACAGCGCTCTACACACTGACTGGAAGAAGGTTGTCAAGTGCCTGTAGGATTTCAGGGTATTTCAAATAGCTCTTCCAGTTGGCTCAGCCCCAGAGCTTCTCAGACCTAATTGACTTCTATACTTTTTTCCTCCTCTCTGAACACACAGATCTCAGGGATTCAGCCTGTGGGGCTCTATCTTTTAGGAGCTGCCAGTGCCTACTCTAGCCTTGTCTAAGCAGAAAGCACCCAGTAACCTCTTGCTCTTCTAACTTCTGAATGCTGGAGAGGCAGCAGTTCAGTGCTACAAGAAAACCTCAGCAGGATTTTCCAACACTGGGCTGAACAGCGGTGGCTGCCTCTCTTTTGACCTTCATCACAGTGTTAAAGTGGCAGGAAAGAGAAAATATCACAATCCTATGGCTGGTTCTCTTCTCCTTCCTGAAGCGGTGGAGACCACATCTGTAATTTCCCTAGCCTCCTGTTGGTCCAGGAATGTTGGCTCTGAATTATAGTTCAACTACCTGCAGGGCAAAGTCTAGGCCCATCTCTAGCCAGCTGAACTAAATATGAATTCACTTGAGGATGGTTTTCAGGAAACAAAACAAAACAAACAAAAAAAAAGAATTTCATGCAATTCAGCAAATACATGACAGTGCCTCCTCGAGGAGCCACACCCTGTTAAGGTAATTCCATTTTATTGTCAGTTTCCGGGCATGAGGCCAGAGAAAATCCAAATGATTAATTTAGAAGTGATGTGTGTCCCTTTTGGAAACATAAGAAACACTTACCCCAACTTCTGGCGGGGGATCCTTACGTTCTGGTAGGACACTGGTTCGAACCTGTGGAGAAAAACATTTTCTATAAGACTCTGGAGTGGAAACTACAGCAGAAGCCTCACTCAGATGCTGGGTTTATTCGTGTCAATTCGGACTCTGTGGTTAATCATTAATGAAATCACCTGTGTACGACACCCACGGCAGCACAATGAAGCTGTGCTGTTACAGTTCCTGAACTTCCTGATTTTCTAAGTGGACAGAGCTACCTAGATCCTCACTCAATCTCCTCTTTAATACAGAGATATACGGGATTTAGGCAGATCTCTTTAATCTCCTAAAAAGGCAATCTTCATTCAACATTCAAGGGAAAGGAAAGAGCTGGTATAAAGAAAGCAATTCCATGCATGCACAATGAATGTTCCCAACACAAAGAAATGACACATGTTTGAAATTACGGTTATGCTAATTACTGGGATCTGATCACAATACATTATATGTATTGCAATGTCACTATGTACTTCATAAGTATGTACAATTATATGTCAATATAATTTTTTTAATTAAAAAATTATTCTCTGAGTAATTGCCCACACTCACATTTCTTATAGGGTACCTTTCCCGCTTGAGAATTCTGGACAGATACCATCATCTGAATTGACAGGAAAAGCAATTCTCGATTGTGGGAGAGGGGATTATGTAAAACGACCAGTCATCTGAGCAAGCTTTCCAAAACAGTGTTTTAGCTGAAACACTAACTCTTTATATAATCTTCTCCTGAGTGGCGATTTTCAATCCTGGCTGTACATTAGAATCACTGAGGACCCTTTCAAACTCTTGGTGCTCCTCCCGGCCCCCAGATATTCTGCTTCTAACGGACAGCTACTGACTCCATGGTTCTCTTAAGAAAACACCTTTCAAATGAAAAAAAAATCATGATTACCTTTCTCACTTCAGAAAAAGATAGTCAAAGTGAGAAAAACCAAAAAACTTTTATCTAGGACATATATCTAGCATATGTAAAAAACTTATATTTAGTATATATAAAAAACTTAATTTGAAATAAAGATGAATTAAACAAGTTAAATGAATACAAAGCAATATACAGGCACACCCTGTTTACTTGGAGAGAAGGGAAATTGGAGGGGAAGAATCAGGGAGCAACATCCTAAATCACTTAAAGGATCAACACTTTCGGGTAACATTTTCACAAAATCCCTTTAATCATACTTGTCTTGAAATCCCTTAAGTCTTGACATACCTGACCATACCAGGTCAATCCTCCCAGTTTGAAGGGATGCTTCTAATACCCCTAATCATGTCAAAAGACTTGAATCACCTCCTCATGGCCTGCTAATCTTTAACACAGTTGCTAATTCCTTGAAAAAAGCTGTAAGCTATAATAAAATGTGCGTTGGAACTTCTAGCTTAATACATTTTGTTTCTTTATGATAGATCCAGCACTATCGCTAGCACAATTTGTCAGTCATTATAACTCAAGATTGTTCACTCAAGCATGAGTAAATGATTGAGATATCACAATGGAGTAAACACAATTTGTAGAACAAACTCAACTCTTCAACTCAGGACTGGCTGACAGAGCACTCACTGGTCAAGCGTATTTGCAGTTCGGTAGCTGCATTAACATTTTTTTGGCCCAGATGTACCTTTCAGTCTCATTATCTGAAAGTCATCAGCTGGCCTCAGAGGATGAGGAAACTATATATTATAAATAGTGAGCTGTGGTGGACAATGGTGTGTGAGTATTATATATATAGTATGTATAAATATGGTTTCTCCCTCTATCTCTGTGTGTATATGTATAGTTTATTATACTACATACACATGTATGTAGTATAAAGCGCTATACGTATAATGAATATTTATATAATGTGTACCATATAATGTACATATGTGTACATATATACATCAAATTTTTAAAAAATTGACAGCTAAATAACATTTTCCAAAGATACGCACTTGAATTTACAAATAGAAAAAAGAAAAAGTTAGAAATAGCAAAGAGGGTCAACATACATAGAGTTTTATCAAGTATTTGATTTGGGTCATACATTTCAATATAAAACTATGCGATTTAATGTTGGATAAAGGTAGAAAATTTTTGACAGTTCCTGCAACATGGTCCATTAAACTCCTACATTTTAATAATTTTATAAGTAGAATATGTATTTCTTATAATTATCAATAAACTACAGAAGAAAAAGATTCCTTATCTTCTTGTGTATATGTGTGTGTGTGTGTGTGTGTGTGTGTGTATTTTTTATATTCTTTATCCCATTACTGATGTTATGGTACATGGGTATATCAGTGATGCTTTTCTTATATAAAATATACCCTTCATCACAGTGAACACAAGCTAGGTTAGCAGGCACTGGATTTGCCAGTGAATAACGCCCCAGTGTTTCTTGTTGAGACTTCAGATTCTAGTGAGTGGGAAACGTATGAATAAGTTAGTACAATGCAAGAAGTACTCTAATGGAAATACGGGCATTTTCCTATGGGCATTTAGAATGAGGAATAACTATTTCATCCTGTGAGTTTCAGGAGAGGTTTCCCCAAAGAGGTGGTCTGGGTTTTGAAGGATGAGTAGGAGTTTTAGGCAAGGAAGGATATAATAAAACAAGCAAAGTTTTATGTAATAAGCATGTGTCATGGAGTTGTAAGAATTCAGGGGGTAGGGCGCAAGATTTGAAACATGGCAGATTACGTGAGCCAGTAGAAATCTGCCAAAACCACAGAGCAGCCCCAGGATCTTAGCAGGCTCAGCCTAGAGGAGCGAATTTACATGAAAATAGAAAACGACTGGCAGCTTCAAGGCAAATTACATTCTTATGATCAACATTTAAATATTATGTTGGCAGAAGTAGAAGAAACATCAGTAATGGGATAAAGAACATAAAATATATAGAGATGTATTTTATATATATATATATATATATATATATATATATATATATATATATATATATATATATATATATATAAAAGAAGAATCTTTTCCTTCTGTAGTTTATTGATAATTATAAGAAATATGTTTTCTACTTATAAAATAAAATGTAGGGGTTTAATGGACTGTGCTGCAGAAATCGTCAAAATTGGCTACTACAAAAATTGATGACGAAACATATGAAGAGATATGTAAGTCAAAGAAACTGAGAATTCCATTGCTCTTTATTCAAAGAGATAATATTGTCCTGGTTGTCCCTCCACTGAAAGTTGTCTGACACAAAGAATTTGTCCTGTATGGAAAAAAGGAGACTTTGTACAATTGCCTTTTTAAATCTACAAAGCATTTCAAAGAGAAACCTGCATACATTTTGATATTGAGAAATAGTTCTGAGGATTTTTCTATTCTTGAAATCAATTAATTCGCAGATAACTTAAGCCTTCTTAAGCTAAGTGGCATTTTTGCCTCTAACTCTTCTAAAACATATAATCACCAAGAGGCGAAAACAAAAACAGAAATGAACAAACAAAACACCAGAGCCCAGTTGTGTTCAAGAAATAGTAAGTATTCTATTGATGCTATTGAGGCCCTGCAGGAAATGGCTGAAGTTACATATATTTGGGAAATTGGTTGGGGCCATTTACCGTAGAGGGCTGTTTGCCACGTTACAGAAGTGGAGTTTTATTCCACTAAATTATTCCAGGCAATAGGAAATCAGGGAAGGCACTGAATAGTAGAGCGGCATGATCAGAGCCCTTGACACATCCTAACTTCTTCCCACCTTGGGAAAGTTACCGAACCTCTTCATGCCAGTTGCCTTTCAGCCTTTGTGTCAGTTATTTAAGATGGGGTTAACAATAGATCTTAGAGGTGGTTGTATTCTCTTCTTTTCAGCACTGCAAACAGTACCTGACCCAGAGAGAGAAGAAAGTGTCTGAGAAAGAAAGGAAGGGGGGGAAGAGAGAAAATGAGGAGAAAAGAGGGGAGGAAAAAGAGGAAAGAAAGAAGGAAGGGAAGGCAAAGAAAGGAAGGGAGGAGGATCATGAGACAGAGAGGAAGGAATACGTCACTGAAAAATACTGAGCCTTGGACAGATTTAGATGAGACCTCTTGGTGAGAAAGGGATGAAGCAAAGGCTGTCACTGTAGCATTTGGAATATTCCAGTTCACCGACAATGTCATGCCTCCCGAGAATTGCAAGCTTTCCTTAGGAATTCATTTTCCCTTTTTTGGTCTTATCAGCAGTTCTTCTTTCTATTTTTCTTCACTATTCCCCTCCCTGTCCCTTCCTGGAACATAAGAATGTCTTCCTGACTACAAATTTAAAACATTCTTACAGCTTCCTTTTGTCTAGACTTTTAGGATGTTAAATAAAGCAAGGCAGACCAATTAATGGTCATGATCATGTTGAAAATCATGTTACCTATTCCATCTTGAATATTTCTTAAGGTTCATCTAAAACAAATTTCCTTCTCTGTCAATCCCAGAAGTTCAAAAATTAAACTAAAAGTCTCTTCAAAACAAAACCAGGTAGAATATAGTGGGTTATTCTCACTCTTTCATGGAATTCCTAGAGACTACTTCACAAATCCAAATTGTTCCCAAGCAAGAGGCTGCTTTGGCTACCAATGCAGCAGTTGAACATAGGAATTTAATGCTCAAATTCATGCAAGAGAAACTCCTCAGACTAGTCAATCTTGTTATAATGAGTACGGGCACTGCTGCCCTGAGGGTGGGAGGAGGGTGAGGACTGCTCCATTTTTTGTTGGTGAGTAGTTGAAAATCAGGCAGTGGGGCTGCCTGAAATGCTGAATCTGCTGGAGATCTAGATCCAGAGAAAGAGAAGGTCATGCCGTCCTAAGTCTGCACACCAGGCTAGCAGAACTTGGACCTGGTGCAAGTCTATCTGTTCATTGATAGGTGAGGAAGAAGCATCCTCCCTCTGGACAGTCTCAGCTGGCAGGCAGAGGGAAAGACATTGGCTATTGTGGAGGAACACCTCTGGGCTGAGAGAGAGCCCAGATCCTCTTCTAGAAAACTGTCACATCTGTCACTGATAATGAATGTGTCTCATTTCTTAAAAAAAAAAAAAAAGTGTTATTCTAATCTTCTATGTATCTCAAATTAGAATATATCATCACATTTACTTGTTCTACTTGGGCGGAGACACATAAGTAACTTAATAATCAAACATTAAGGCCGGGTGCGGAGGCTCATGCTTGTAATCCCAGCACTTTGGGAGGCCGAGGTGGGTGGATCATGAGGTAAGGAGATTGAGACCAGCCTGGCCAACAGGGTGAAACCCCGTCTCTACTAAAAAATACAAAAAATTAGCCAGGCACGGTGGCATGTGCCTGTAGTCCCAGCTACTCAGGAGGCTGAGGCAGAAGAATCGCTTGAACCCGGGAGGCGGAGGTTGCAGTGAGCCAAGATCCTGCCACTGTACTACAGCCTGGGTGACAGAATCAGACTCTCTCTCACACACACACACACACACACACACACACAAAAAAAAAAAAAAAAAAAAAAAAAAAACCAAAAAACAGCCAAACTTTAAAATTTGACTGTGACAGAAATGTTCTGCCCCCTTCACAGTATGAATTTTCTGGAAGGAAGCTGCTCAACCGGGATTCCATATCCTAGGAACCCTTGCTCCCAGGTGCAGCCACGTAGCTAGTTCTCACCAGTGAAATGTACATGCAAGTGACGTTTGCTAGATTTTGGAAAAGTTAAATATAGTATACCCTCTCCACTGTCTCATTCTTCTTCCAGTGGCCATACAGAGGAGTCCAGTCTTTACGTGGTGGCTGAGCTGCACCTGAGTCCCAAAATTACTACATGAAAGAAAGCCATCAGCCAACCATCTCTACTGGTAGTAGACTGTTAGATGATTGTGTTAGATTTCTACTGGTGTGTAACAAATTACCACAAACTTAGCTGCTTAAAAACAACATCCATTTATTTGTTGACAGTTCTGTAGGTTAGAAGTCCAGGCATGATATGGCTGGATTCTTCACTCAAGTCTCACAAGGATAAAATCAAAATATCAGCTGGCTGTGTCCTCATTTAGAGACTTCACTGGAGAAAGATGTGCTTCAAAGCTCCCTCAGGCTGTTCTCAGAATTAAGTTTCTTGCAACTCTTGAACTGTGGTCCTCATTTTCCGGACGGCTGTTCACAGGAGGCTGCTCTAAATTCCTGGGACCACATACCAGCAGCCCTTGCCATGCTCCCTCCTCCTTCAAATGCAGCAACAGAGAATCTCCTCGGCAGCAAATCTTTCACAAACTTCTGTTTTTAGAAAGAACTACTCTCTTTTAAAGGATGACACGATTAGGCCAGGCTCTCCTCAGATTATCTCTCTTTCAACTGAGCTATATAATATGAACTAATCATGAGTGTAAATGCTACCATATCACAACACTGAAGATTATACAGTGATGTGCACCATGAAATGATAATTTTGGGAACCATCTTAGAATTCCACCTACCACAATAATCAAGAAATAAACCTCCATTGTGCTAAGACACTAAAATGTGGGTGTTTACATTTGTTTTGAGAGCCACAATAATTTAGACCTTCCTTTAAAAAACTATTGTGTATGTATGTGTGTGTGTATGTGTGTGTGTGTGTGTGTTTGTGTGTATAATTGCAAGACTGTTGCATAGGTACACACATGGCAGTGTGATTTGCTGCCTTCCTCTCCATCACCTATATCTGGCATTTCTCCCCATGCTATCTCTCCCCAACTCCCCACTGTCCCTCCCCTGTTTCCCCCTGACATACCCCAGTGTGTGATGCTCGCCTCCCTGTGTCCATGTGTTCACATTGTTCAATACTCATCTATGAGTGAGAACGTGCGGTGTTTGATTTTCTGTTCTCGTGTCAGTTTGCTGAGAATGATGGTTTCCAGATTCATCCATGTCCCTGCAAAGAACACGAACTCATCGTTTTTTATGGCTGCATAGTATTCCATGGTGTATATGTGTCACATTTTCCTTGTCCAGTCTATCATCAATGGGCATTTAGTTGGTTCCAGGTCTTTGCTATTGCAAATAGTACCACAGTGAACATATGTGTTCAGGTGTCTTTATAATAGAGTGACTTATAATCCTTTGGATATGTACCCAGTAATGAAATTGCTGGATCAAATGGAATTTCTATTTCTAGGTCCTTGAGGAATCACCACACTGTCTTCCACAATAGCTGAACTAATTTACACTCCAACCAACAGTGTAAAAGTGTTCCTATTTCTCCACATCCTCTCCAGCATGTGTTAGACCTTCCTTTAAAAAACTGTTCTTAGGCCGGGCGCCGTGGCTCACGCCTGTAATCCCAACACTTTGGGAGGCCAAGGCGGGCGGATCATGCGGTCAAGAGATCAGGACCATCCCGGCCAACGTGGTGTGAAACCCCGTCTCTACTAAAAATACAAAAAAATTAGCTGGGCATGGTGGCGCGTGCCTGTAGTCCCAGCTACTCGGGAGGCTGAGGCAGGAGAATTGCTTGAACCCTGGCGGCGGAGGTTGCAGTGAGCTGAGGTCGCGCCACTGCACTCCAGCCTGGTGCCTGGTGACGGAGTGAGACTCTGTCTCAAAAAAAAAAAAAAAAAAAAAAAAACTGTTACTAGGTTTTGAGGGAACACATGGTGTTTTATTACATAGATAATTTATTTAGTGGTGATTTCTGAGATTTTGGTGCACCCATCACCCAAGCAGTGTACGCTGTGCCCAACATGTAGCCTTTAATTCCTCACCCCACTACCACCCTTCCCCAAGTCCTCAAAATCTATTGCATTATTCTTATGCCTTTGTGTCCTCATAGATTCACTCCCATTTATAAGTGAGAGCATATGATACTTGGTTTTTCCATTCCTGTTACTTCACTTAGAATAATGGTCTGCACCTCCATCCAGGTTGCTGTGAATGCCATTATTTCATTTCTTTCTATGGCTGAGTAGTATTCCATAATCTATATATACCACATTTTCTTTGTCTTCTTATTGATTGATGGGCATTTGGTCTGGTTCTATATTTTTACAATTGCAAACTGTGCTGCTATAAACATGTGTGTGCAAGTGTCTTTTTCATATGACTTCTTTTTCTCTTGGTAGATGTCTAGTAGTGGGATTGCTTGATGAAATGGATGATCTACTTTTAGTTTATTAAAAAATCTCTGCACTATTTTCCATAGTGGTTGTACTAGTTTACATTCCCAACAGCAATGTAAAAGTGTTCCCTTTTCACCACATCCACACCAACATCTATTTTTTATTTTCTTCTTTTTTAATTGTGGCCATTCTTGCAGGAATAAGGTGATATTACACTGTAGTTTTGATGTGCATTTTCCTGATAGTGATGCTGAGCATTTTTTCACATGCTTATCATCCATTTATGTATGTTCTTTTGAGAATTGTCTATTCATGTTCTTAACCCACTTTTTGATGAAATTGTTTTTTTTCTTGCTGCTTTGTTTTAGTTCCTTGCAGAGTCTGGATATTATTCTTTTGTCATAGTTTTCAAAGATTTTCTCCTACTCCGTAAGCTTTCTGTTTACTCTGCTGATTATTTCTTTTGCTGTGATGAAGCTTTTTGGTTTAATTAAATCCCATCTATTTATCTTTGTTTTTGTTGCATTTGCTGTTGGGTTCTTGGTCATGAATTCTTTGCCTAAGTTAATGTCTAGAAGGGTTTTTCCGATGTTATCTTCTATAACTTTTATGATTTCATGTCTTAGATTTAAGTATTTGATACATCTTGAATCGATTTTTGTATGAGATCAGAGATGCGGATCCAGTTTCATTCTTTTACACATGGCTTGCCAATTGTCCCAGCACCATTTGTTGAATACAGTGTCCTTTCCCTACTTTTTTTTTCCTACTTTTGCTTGCTTTGTTGAAGATCAGTTGGCTGTATTTGACTTTATTTCCGAGTTCTCTTTTCTGTTCCATAGGTCTATGTGCCTATTTTTATACCAGTACCATGCTGTTTTTGTGGCTATAGCTTTACAGCATAGTTTGAAGTTGGATAACATAATGCCTCCAGATTTGTTCTAATAAAATTTTGGATTTATTTAGTGTGTGGTTCTGAGGAAATAAAGCAAAGTAGCTAACAATAAATCTTCATTTACTATTTTAAGGCCAGCAAACATGTACCAAGCACATATTGTGATTCAGCCACTGGTATAAGCACTGGCAATTTCAGAGTAAAAGAAACCAAGGTATATTTTACCCATACACAATAACAATGTCATGGTAAGAGTCAGACATCTAATAATAATTGCTAAGAATCTTCAGTTTTCAAAAATCAGCTAGGCTTAGATAATGGTTTTCCAGTTGTTTGATTTTTATTTTGCATGGAGAAAATGAAGGATGTACAAACCTAAATTATTTAGACCACAGAATCTTACATATGGAAGGAATCTCTCAGTTTACGAAAAAAAAAATAGCCCATCTATGCAATATGAAAATTATATCTAAAATATTCCTGGGAAGTACATTTAACATTTCTTCAACCTTTGGAATTTCTAGCTTACTATTTCACAAATCACTATTACAAAGGTAGTGTTACAAACTCACAAGCCCAAAGGCTCCAGGTAGGTTAAATTAATGAAAGGAGTGGGCTGGGTGTTTGAGACAACAGGAATTGGAGAAGACTCTGGCAAAATGGAATCACATTTCCAGTCTACAAGGAGTGACAACTAACCAGCTTCAAAGGATTGAAAAAATCCAAAAATATTTCTTCAAATATCAACAATGGGTAAATATTAATTCTTTGAAAGTGGGCTATTACTACAATTTGCTGAGTTTTACCAGAAACATGGTTTGTAAATAGGGTGAGTGGGTCAAAGCAAGCCCACTACTATTTTAGTAAATTTTTTAATGTGCTATCCTAAAACAGTTGTTATTAACCTTGACAACACAGTAGAATTGCCTGTAATATGTTTTTGGTTTTGTGTTTGTTTTTAATGCCAATTCACAGGTCACACCCCTGAATAATTAAGTCAGAATGTCCAAGGGAAGGACCCAAGCATCAGTGTTTTTAAGGCTTACTCTCCACTTGATTCTAATGTGCAAAGTTAAAGTTAATAACTATTGCTATAAAATAAATGAGATTACTTTTTGGCAAGAATGAGCCTCACAAACTGCTCTAAGTTCTGCGAGGAGTCTTAAAAACATATTGTGCCATGTTCAAGCCATCAACTATGGTTCCCTTTGAGAAGGACACACAAACAAATTTAACAGAATCTCAGAGCTGGAAGGCTCTTAGAAATGTTTAGAAAAGGTTCCCTAAATTTTAGTGTGCAAACTCATCACTTGCTAGTCAACAGCTGGTCAAGAGGATGGTCTCCAGACCATCCCCGAGAAGTCTATTAGAAATGCAGGATCTCAGGCTTACCCCAGACACATGATTTATAGTGTTCATTTTGGTCAGGTTCCCAATTCATTCATATGTACGTTAATGTTTGAGAAGCTCTGGTTTGGAAGAATGCTCATGGGTGAAATGGGTTATAATGAGAACAGTAGATCTTCATTGCACCTAAACATGCCTGAAAAAAGAAATGAGGTTTATTATTCCAGTTATGAAGATTTTTTTTTTTTAATGTCAAGCAACTGTAAAAGCTCCAGATGACACCTTCCAGCAGACAGGTGGCCCCTTTTTATGTCAGGCAAATGGCAGGTGGAGTGAGGGGTAAGGATTCACTCTTCAATCAAGTCAGAGATTGATCTGGTACAGAGTTGGGCTGGAATTGTTGGTACAAATCAGTGTCATGGCTGAAATGTGTTGCTCCAACATTCATATACTGAAGCCCTAACTCCAAAGTAGCTCAGAATGTGATTATTTGAGAGATCATCTTTAAAGAAGTGATTAATTGAAAATAAGACCCATAGAATAGGGTGTTAATCCAATGTAACTGATGTCTTTATAAGAAGAAGAGATACTAGAAAAGCTTATGCCCAGAGGAAAGACGATGCAAAGAGGCAGCAAGAGGGCAGCTGCCTGTAAGCCAGGGAGAGAGGCTTTGGAGAAGCCAACCTTGCCAGCACCTTGATCTTGGATTTCCAGACTCGAGTCTACCTGTGTTGTTTAGTATGGCCTTCTGTGATTTTCAACCAACAGCCTGACTTGTCTTTGCTTCTCAGCCCTGAAAAAGTGGAGATTGTAAGACAATCCTCCATACCTCTTTAGCATTACACGCTACACAGCCTTAGAATCTGACAAAAGTCTTTAGAAGGAGACCAGCCATGAGTTTGATTCTCCTTTGGTCTCTAAATCTGTCATTTCAACTATGTATGAAAACCAGAATCTCTGCTGAGTGCTATGCCTGCCAGCTGCCACCTTCTGTTAGGCAAAACCTTGATATTCAGAATTCTAGCCACAAGGAGACTCTGTGAATGCCTCCAGGTGAAAAATGGCTTTTTGGTTTCTCAGTGTCAACTCAGCACTCCCTCTAGGGCATCTCTTGCCTGTTGTCAGCTTCTCTCTCTGGTTTCCTAAGCACTGTGAAACTACAGGAACGTTCACTCTTTTTATAAGCCTTTGACCTGGTTCTTTAGCCTCCTGCAGAGTGTCAGAATTCACCAAGTCTCTTCTGAGAAAAAAAAAATGGGCACTTACTTGAGGTCCCTAAAGTCTCCATTTCTCACTTCATCCAACACAACTACTGAAAGCTTTGCTGATTTCTCTTTCTCCAAGCAGTAGCAGCAGCTCTCTGTCTAGGAAAAGGCCTATTTCTCAACCCACTCTCAGAATCAGCAAACTCTCTAGACAAAAATCATGGCTCCTGGTAGCTCAACATTAAAATGTCCTCCTTGTTCTGGAAATTTGATCTCTCTAATTATTTTTGCTTGGATAGCTTAACGGTGGTTTAAAACACGTGACTTTTGCAATCAGCCTAGCTTCTTTTCTAGGTGTTTGCCAGAAGGAGCACTGCTTATCCCACCTATCACATCCTACCCAGACTGAATTCCTTAACATCCAGAAAAGTTATTGGTAAGCTAAGAAATCTTCCAGATGTGTGGTCCAAGGATGAAAAATGATATTCAACCGAGGATGGTTACATGTGATTTGGAGAGGGAAAAATGTCATTTAAATATTGTTCTGTCTGTTGAGTTATGTCTTTGACAAACCGGTTACAAATGCATAACTACAGGTGGTTCTTTTGGTAAAAAGAGAGCTTACCCTGAAGACTAAACGCCATCCCAATTAACAAATTTGGATAAACAGTAATTGCTGAGTGAGATATGCTATCTCGGGTTTTACTCACTAAACGTGATCATCTTTCCAATATCAAAGCACACTCTACCAAATTTACGTACATTCTACAGACTCCCATGCCAAAAAGAAATACTAGATGAGATGAATATAAGCACTCTTTTAGTCTGGATGCTCTAACCTTAGACGTTTTCTATTTCTCTAAAGCAGTGATGTTCACATCACAGCTCCTAATCACATGGGTCTCTTTATGTTTAATTGGTGGCTTTTTAAAACTTCTAATTTCTCTATATGAATGTGTCATTATACTAAATTCTACCAGTCATACAGGACGCATGTAGTTCTTTAGGTTAATAGTGACTGCAAGTATGGCTCCAGAGTCATATAACTCTGAGTATCCCTGCCATTACCCACATTTTATTCCACTTCCCTTTCCAACTATGACAGAGATCTATCACAAGCAGGTGAAAGAATACTGAACTGCAACAATATCTATAGACATCGCCTTCTTTTATCAGAGAATTACTTGAAGATACAGGTGCTGCTGAAAATAAGAGATGCTAAGAATGAGGTTTTGTTTTCATGAAAGTAACGAGGTCTCCTTACAGCTTTTCTGAGAATAAGCGATTCTGTCCTCCGTACTACTTATTTCTGGGTCTTCCTGAAATGTAGCCTGGGAAACTAACATTATCCAGACCCCGTCAGTTTTCTTGCACTGTGTGTTACAAACCAAATCCTGTCCTGTGCACTTAGCTAAAGCAAGAAGGAGAAACCTCTAAAGAGCTGTACCAAGTAGGACAGACAACAGTTTTCCTTTAAGTGGTAACGGATGTTTACATATTTTGAAAATAGAAATAAAGGAGCTCTTTGCACTGTAAAGCCACAATCTAAAAATGCGTTTTATAGACACTAAAGACAATAGCTGATAACTTGCTAAACAACTGTTCTTTATAAGCTGAGAACTCCATTCCTGCTGACTCCTAAAGCCTCACATGAGGATATGATTAACATATGAAACACACATAGAGCTCAATTCAAAGCTCATGTATTCTACAAACAGTTGTTATCAAGTCAAACTTCCACCACTGCCTCCATCCATTTCCTCTCTTTTTCTACCACTTCAATATGCAAAAATAATTGTACCATCATTCTAAAAAGTGAAGAATCATCACGGCCAACCCATTAACCTCAGCATTAGCCTTGCGTGGTGTATATGCTACCCTAGAAACTTTCTGCCCTAGAAATACTGCAAAACTTACAGATGATATAAAAGAATAGTGGAACCAAGGAAATAATAACTATGCTTAACCTTTTGGGTTAATTATTTCAGGAGCATGTCAATGGTTTTTTTTTTTTTTTACTTGTATTATCTGATTATAGTTCTGTGTTGCATTATTATTGCTTTGCCCATTTTACAGATGAGAAAACTGGGTTTCAGGAAACTGGGATAATTTGCCCAGGGTCACTTCATCAGCAAGTTGCAGATTAGATATTAAACAGTCTCCTTCCAAAATCTGCACCATTTCCATGGCTATGCGCCTCTTCAGAGCCCAGACTGATGGTGATTTTAATTGTCTTCCCTAGGGCTGCTTCATGAGAATTTTATAAAGCAAATATCTATTAGCCTCAGGGACTAGAAACAGACACGATTTATCACACTACCAGACTCAAAAACACCATCGTTAGGTATTAACAGCCCCCAATTAAGACCACAGTCATGAGTTAATGAACAAGCTATTAGACAGAAAATGGTAATATGAACAAAAGCACATGTCTATTAATCTGTTACTCACTGAAAGTCATCAGTCCCACAATAGAAGGCTAAATAATTTCTAAGTAGCTTTAAAACAAAACTATCGTGATACTGCTTATGTATTCCAGATCATTTACAACCTGGAGATTGGTAGCTGTAGTCAAAAGAAGATCAGCAATCCCTCCATAAAAATTAATTGGTTTATATAATCAGCCTACAAAGTATATATTTACATGAATTGAAAAAAAAAAAAGTACAGGGGCATGGAGTGGAGGGACTCTTAAAGTAGCTGTCCCATGAGTGTCCTGCGGTTTCCAGGCAACACTGGGATGACCGCAGGAGATCCATTCTGAGGTCACAATAGCTTCTTTCTCAATAGAATTCTACCAAAGCATCTCACGGTTTAACGCATGGTTCTCAACATGAGCTGCACTTTAGAATCACCTGAAAGTTTTAAAAACTACTGATGCCAGAGCCCTACTTGTTCACACTCCGTTAACTGGGCCATTCTAATCACTCAACATTTTCATTCTCTGCTCTATTTAATTCTCAAAACAACCCTGTGAGAAAACTGAGGCTCGAAGTTTAACTTTCAACCTGTAAAAAAAAATAATACTCAAAGAGAAGTAACTTTCTTCCCAGGTTATGTGGCCAGTAAGTGAAGGAGGAAATATTTCAACTTGAATTTGCTGTATTTCCAAACCAATGCTTTTAACCCTTCTGCTATGCTGCCTAAAACTTAGGGCTAAAGTCTCAGCACAAATCTAGTACACAAAGACCGTGGAGGGAAGTTAAGGACAGAGGGAATTGTGATGGTGGTATTCTAAACAGGCACCAGACCCATGTGTTTTCTCTAAGAAACACTGTTTTGCAGTGTCTGCGGCCCACTGCATGACTCATTCAGCGTTGTTTTAAAAGAGCAAAGATATTAAATTCAATGTCATGAACTCTTCTGAGGAAGAAAATAAGGAAATTTAACCAGTTTCTGTAGAAAACAATGTATGTCAAGTTTCAAAAGATTGACAAAATTAAGAACAAAATTTCATTATGTCGAGGGTTTCTTTTCCTACAGTAAAGAAACTACATACTAAAGCCGAGTCCGTGTGGATAGCAGCTCAGAGATCGATTTTCTATATTTCAACCTAGAAGTCAGCCATTCTCAAGTGTGATCCAATCAAATCTACAAGGTCAAAACTATATTCACAATACTATTCAAACGACATTTTCCTTTTTTACTCTAATTCCTCCACCAGCATACAGTGGACTTTTCCATATGCTAAAAGACATGAGATATCACAAGAAATTGAATATGGAGAAGCAGACGTGACAATGCTGGTCACTCCTGTTGATCAGACATTAAGGAGATTTACAAAAATGTAAAACAGTACCCCACTCTCTCAGTATGTATATTTTTGGTTTTCCAAAACAAAATGTTCAAAAGCATGTGTTATTTAACATATAATGAGTTTATTATTTGCCATTTTAAATGAATTCATAAATATTTTTGAAAATTTGGAGTTTTAATTTCTTACATGAGAAATATTCATAGTTAATATGACTATAAACATAAGCTCTTTGGCATTCTTGATCATTTTTAAGAATGTAAAAGAGACCTAAGACGGGTGTTGAGAAACACTGTCACAGGTGGGTTTCAGCATTACATAAGTTTCACCCTTTTTAAGACAGCTTCTTTTCAGAGTCTCTTTCAGAGGTGGATGTGATGATCACCACAGACACCCAATAATCCAGCCAGCCTGAACCACTAAGACTCCCTGAACTTTCCCTGCCGTCACCTCCCTCCATGCCTTTGCATGTACTGATATGTCCTTTTAAATACAAGAGATATGATCATGAACAAGGAATGATCACTTTATGGACTACATACATTCTAGCATCAGGAAGAGATGAAAAATATCAAAATGTGTAAAGAAAGTAAAATATTAAAATAGGGTAATAAAATGTGGGAGTGCTTTACCTACAGTGGTGAGGTGGGGTTTCCCTGAGAAGGTAACTTTGATACAGAGGAGCCAGCCCAGGGAAACTGAGGGAGAATAGTATTTCAGGCCAGGGCAACATCAAGTGCAAAGGCACTAAGGACAACGTGGCTGAAAAACCAAAGAGAACGAAGGGGAAAGAAGTGAGAAGTTGGGTGGAAGAAAGGCAGGGCTCTGGGAACATAGGGTTTACAGTACAATTACAATGGGAAACTCTAACTGGGTTTTAAGCCAAAAAGTGATGTGATAAATTTTTATGCATTAAAAATATTACTCTGATGTGTGGAGAACAGATTGCAGGAGGTCAAGGATAAGGATAAGCAATTAGGAGCCATTTACAAATTAGAGCTTTTTTAAAATCATCATTCTTCTACTTTTTCTGGAGTCAGAATCAAGCCAGATATGCAGGTTTTTAGAGGAATAATCATTGGGTAGCCTTGAATTGTTTCCAAATATTTATAGAAAGCAGTTTAATCCTGATAGAAAAATTAAAGTGAGTATATGAATTTCCTCTAAATATAATTACATTCATCTATGAGGGCAATAATACTCCCAACTGGTCACAAGGATACTTGTGGATTAATACTTATATAAATAAATTCAGTGCTAAACAATATTACACTATTTACACTTTCTTCCATTGTAAATATTAAAGGGCAAAACAGCCTTTGAAATGAAAGGATATTCAGAAAAAGCATTCTAACTTAAAACATGAAGGAACTCGATTCTCTGGAAGAATTTATAAACAGAGTGATAATAAAAGAATTATAATTACTAATGAAAGTCCTGTGAATAAAATTATTTACGGATGGCTTCAGCTCTTCTGGCAGGTACCTGAGGCAGTAGTATATAGAAAACATCTTCGTTGTTACTTACCTGCATTTGAATCATATCAGCGAGCAATGATTCAAAGACCCATAAATGGCAAATAATGATGCATGTGTAAAAGAACACAAACTGGAAGAACAGCACCTTTAATTTTAAGACAAACTCCCTCTTTCTAGCACCTAGAGGCCCATTAGCAGGAATTTTGAGAAGTATTTTTCCATCTGGGTACAATTTTGTACATCACCGGGCCTAGATTAAAATATCTTGAAAATCCATCTCTGGGTTTTTAAATTGTGAAACATTCTTCATCTGCACTGTAGCAAGAGTGATAGCTGCCTGTGAGATGGGTCTTTTGCTTTCTAATCAGTTTTTCTGTTTGACAAAGTAAACTGCCAGTCAGAGCCAGGGAGGCATATACACATGCATGTGCACGCAGGCGCGCGCGCACACACACACACACACACACACACTCAGTGAAGCAATTCAATTCCATTAAATGATAACTACTCAACAAATGTCAAAATATTCCTGTTCCCTTAAGCCATTCAAAAGCTTTTAAAATACATCACCTGGGATGTTTAAGGACTTTAGCGTCTCAAGGAAACTACATGTGAAACCTTGAATTTTAACATTTAAAATTCTTAACAGTTGGAATATCTTTGTCATTCATAATGTATGTTTTGTGGGTAAAAAGGGTTTACACTCAGTATTCTTGCTACCTCAGGGCTTAAAGAAGGGAACTACATTGGAACTAATGGGTTCAGGCATTTTAGAGGAAACTACTTAAAACTAAGTGCACTAAGCAATATCCATTCACAGGAAAAAGAGAAGCAAGGAGCATTTTCATAAATTTATCCTATCAAACGTTGTACTTTTCTTTTTTCCACATCTTAATTTTTTTTAATGCTGTCACAAAGAAGCTTTAAAACATCTTCAGATAATGTTACTCTTTGCACAGACCAGATAAAATCACAGGAGACGAAATTCAAGGGATTTAATCTATACGGAATGGGGATTTTGTCTTTAAGAAGAGTGGTTTGCAGGTCAATAACAATTGGCTCTTAAAGGACAAGGGTGGAGGGAGTGACTTTTTTTTTTTTTTGAGACAGAGTCTCACTCCGTCACCAGGCGCCAGGCTGGAGTGCAGTGGCGCAACCTCGGCTCACTGCAACCTCCGCCACCCGGGTTCAGGCAATTCTCCTGCCTCAGCCTCCCGAGTAGCTGGGACTACAGGTGCGCGCCACCACGCTCAGCTAATTTTTTTGTATTTTTAGTAGAGACGGGGTTTCACCATGTTGACCAGGAAGGTCTCGATCTCTTGACCTCGTGATCCACCCGCCTTGGCCTCCCAAAGTGCTGGGATTACAGGCATGAGCCACCGCGCCGGGCCTGGGAGTGACTATTAATGGTGCATGCAATTTCTGTGGTGTAAATACTCCCATCTGGCCCGTTTCCAGCTACTAACTTGAGATGGCTGACCACAGGGTTGGAAACGAATATGTAGGATCAGCTCTCCAGGGAGAGTACAGCAGGCTCCAGAATACCACTATGGCATCACTTGGGAGAAGTCAACAGAGTGAACGTGTCTGACACTCAGATCTACGGGAATCCTGGTGTACTGTGAGCCTGGCTGCAGCTGGCACAGGTATCAAGTTCAGAAGCACCTTAGTACACCACAATGTATAACCATCAATAGTTTGAAAATATAATCATCTTCAGTCTCACATACCAGAGGATATGATAAAACCATTTATCTGAAATCAATGATTTTAATTAGGCTTAAGCTTAATAGAATGTACGTGTCTGTCTGAGAGGTGACATGCGTTATCTGTTCTATCAGATTCCCAGTAGTTGCGGAGGAATTCTTTTAAAACCAGTGGAAACTTTGGCCATGGGAAAGAAGCACATCGAGAATCTGTTTTACCAGAATCGGTCTCATGACATAGTTGGGCTCCAGGGTCAGTTTTAAGTGCCCTGGCAGCTAGTGCTGAATGCTTCAGAATGTTCTCTATCTTTGGAGCTTCTAATTGTGATTCTTACAGGCCAAGATCATATTATGTGGCAATGTTTAGAAAAGTACTCTTATAGAATGTACCACAAAGCTGGGGCAGGGGATGGAAAAAGCTGAGGTGGTCAGTGCATGCCCTGACCCATAAATAGGCTCATAACCAGGGTTTCTGTATTGAAGTCTAAACTTGGAAAATCATCCATTAAGGAACTTTAAAAATGTGCTCCAATTAAGCCAACAGAGGTTTCTTTAAGGATATTTGCCATGCGGACAATGTAGCCTTCTTAAGAAAAGCTAATTTTTCATACAGCCGTCTTGCATAATTTAAATTTCACAGCTAATTCCAAACCAAGCTATCTAACATGACAGTCTGTACTTATATACCATGTTTCAGGGATCT
This sequence comes from Alouatta palliata, assembly GCA_004027835.1. Classification (NCBI taxonomy): domain Eukaryota; kingdom Metazoa; phylum Chordata; class Mammalia; order Primates; family Atelidae; genus Alouatta; species Alouatta palliata. The sequence goes on from PVKV010002996.1 coordinate 21,946, forward strand.
CAGATGATTTTATTTTTTAAATAAGAAAGAAATATATGACACTATAATGAAATTCTTTATTCTTCGCCGTTTTTCCCCCTTTAACATAAAACAAAAGGTGGAGGTAACTACGGCTAGACATTTAGTACAGATTTTGTAATAATAATTGAGTTAAAAGCCTTCATAGACATATCAATATTCATGAAAACAGCAATGGCTTAGAAAAGCATTAAAGGCTTTTGTAAAGCAAGAGAGAAATATTTCTCAATGCTCTTGAAAAATGAGTAAACTTATCAAAGGGGAAGAAAACTAAAAGCATATATAGTAAAAAAAAAAAAAAAAAAAAAAAAAAAAAAAAAAAAAAAAAAAAAAAAAAAAAAAAAAAAAAAAAAAAAAAAAAAAAAAAAAAAGTTGTTAAAAACAGGAAAGGGGTGTTAGAGGTAGCTAAACCCTTAGAAATAATTTAACAATTTTCATGTAAAGTTAAGAAAATTGAGGCTATTGGTGGTTAAATGACTGGTCCCAGCTCTCACAATTAGTTCATAACAGATCTGTGCCTAGACAATGTTTTCTTTTTTCGTTTAAAAACTTCTAAAACTACAGACATGCAACCACAATGAAAATCTATAAAACACAGAGACAGATTACATGAAGAGCCCATCTAGGATCCACTCTGATCAGAGGTGCTGAGCAGGGACCATGTGCGTCTTTGTCTGATGTAATTAGTTGGAGTCATATGCTTTGTTCTCTCTGTTCCTGCTCCTTAAAATGCAGCTGTTGGATCGGCAGCACTGGAATCATTTGGGAGCTTGTTAGAAATGCAGAGGCTTAGGTCCTACCCCAGACCTCTGAATTAGAATCCTCATTTCAAACAATCCTTAGGTGGTCCCTAAGTACATTAAAGTCTGATAAGCCCTGAAACAACTGACGCACTCCTTGAAAATGAAGGAATGTTTCTAAAAGATCAAATCTTTCCTTTCTATCTTTTATCTCCCATAGTCTATTTTGCAGAAATTAAAAATATGGAAAAACAATAGTATATTTTGTTAAAATACATTAACTATATGTTACGATGTTATAGAAAAATAGGGTACTCATATATATAAGGAAAGAAAGACCTGTAGATAAATACCATATAATTCAACAGTGTAAGGTAACTGCATGACCTTATCTTTATTACAGGTACTGAATCTAACAGTTTTTTGTTTATTTTTGGTTTTTGTATTGTACTACATTGACTCAATTGGTCCAGTGACTTCATTTTTTTCCAGCCTTATTGAGGTATAATTGACTAACAAAAATTAAATATAGTTACTATGTACAACTTGAGGTTTTGATGTATGTATACACTGTATAATCATGGCCACAAACCAGCTATTTAACTTGTCCATCACCTTACACAGTTACTTTTGTGTGTGTGATGAGAAACTTCAAGATCTACTCTCCCAATAACCTTTAATTATACACTATAGTATTGTCAGCTACCTTCACTACGCTGCAGATTTTATCCCCAGAACTTATTTATATTATAACTGAAAGTCAGTACTCTTTGATCAACATCTTCCCATTTCCTCTTCCCCCCAGCCCCTGGTAAACACTATTTTAATTCTCTTCTGTTTCTATGAGTTTGACATTTTTGGATTCCGCATGTAAGTGAGAATATACAGTACTTGTCTTTCTCTGTCTGACTTAGGATAATGCCCTCAAGGTTCATCTATTTTGTTGTGAATGATAAAATTACTTACTTTTCTTTGGTTGAATAATATTTCACCATATAGGTGTATATGTGTGTCTGTGTATAGATATATATACATACACACACACATACACTTGTATGTGTATCATATGTGTATATGTGTGTATGTATAAGTATATAGCTCTCTCACAATTTCCTTATTAATTCATTCATCAGAGGATACTTGGGTCATTTCCCTGTCTTGGGTATTGGGCATTGCGGAGAATACTGCAATGAACATGGGCTTGAAGAGATCTCCTTGAGATAATGACTTTGTTCCCTTTGGATATATATCCAGAGGTAGAATTGCTGGGTCACATGGTAGTTCTATTTTTAGAATTTTTCAGAAATCTCCATACTGTTTTCCATATTGGTCCTGCCAATTTACATTCCCAGTAAGAGTGCACAGGGTTCTCTAGTCTCCACACTCTTGCCAACATTTGTTATCTTACATCTTTTTGATAATAGCCATTTTAACAGGTGTGAGATGATATCTCATTGTGGGTTTCATTTGCATTTCCCTGTTGATCAGCAAAATTGGGCATTTTTTTCTATACCTTTGACCATTTATGTGTCTTCTTTGGATAAATGTCTGCTCAGGTCCTTTGCCGTTTATTAAACTGAATTATTTGTGGGGTTTTGTTATGTTTTGTTCTGCTATTGAATTGTGAGTTCTTTACATATTTCATATATTGGCCACTTATCAGATATATGGTTTGCAAATATTTTCCAATTGTATAGGTTGCCTTTTCATTTGTTGATACTGAGCTACCTCTAAACAGTGAATGGATAAATCTGTTAGGGAGCAACCACATTTGCCCAGATGTGGATATGGGCAAACACTCTCCGGAAAGCCGGCTAGAATTCTGGCCTTCCAAGACCTCCTAAGAATAAAGTCTATAACTCAGCTGGCTGGTTAATGCTCTGTCTGCTACTTCCTGGGAAAAATGCAAAAAAAAAAAAAAAAAAAAAAAAAAAGTCTGAGTATCCATAAATTCCCAAAGCAGCTGGAGGAGTTATAAAAAGAACGGAATTTCACCATTTCCATGAGAGCTTCTTCATTTCTCCCATTTTCTCTATTAATAGTGACCCAGATTAAAACATGCAATACAAAAACAAACAAACAAAAATCTAGTCAACTGAGTCCTAATATTTGCTTGGGGTGGAGGACACTTTTCCTCCCTAACTTTAGTTCTGGTCCTGTTATTTTTCTAGTCCAAACTACCTTGGTTTTACTTCTCATCATACTCCCTCAGTTATCTTATCTTTTAGAATTTAGCCATTAATACCAGCATTTATTTTACTCCTCATAACCCCAGATCTCCCATGTATACCTTAAGGATGTCTTTGCTTTCCAAATACCTGAGGGAAATAAATATTGGTGCAACTCTAATGGATATTTACCGTATATTCACATTTCCTGTTAAACTACTTATAGTTAGATTCTCAAACAATAAATGGCAATCCGAAATTTAAAAAGTGACACTAAGCACACTTAGGAGATAGGGCAGGTCACCAGCGAAACCCAAGCATCAAGGAAAAAGACACCTTGAAGCCTGAAAACCAGGTTCCAGTACATCCACCACCAAGTAAGAACTTCCGTGATGTCTTTTAGCCAATCAAATGGTGCTTTCTCCAGGCCTGCCCATGCACCAGTCAGCATGTATTCCTCCATTCTGCTCGCACAAAAATCCCAGACTCAGCTACACATTGGACTATCGGCTTCCGAGCCCCCTCTCAACAGAGGGTTACCCACTCTTGGGTCCCCTCTCTGCTGAGAGCTTTTCTTCTGTTGCTCAATAAAATTCTCCTCTGCCTTGCTTACTCTCTGTGGTCCATGTACTTCATTCTTCTTGGATGTAGGACAAGGACCTGGAATCTACCAAATGGCAGGATTGAAAGGTGCTGTAATACCTAATCCTCCCTCCCACTTGAGGAATAATGGGGGAGAAAATACCGCTGGGAGCCAAACACCCCTCTTCACCTTGCTACAGGCGGAGAGAATGGAAAGAGCTGTGGGCCTTCCGGGGGCCCAGACCTTAGGACTCCTTGAGCCAGAGCTGTAACATGCCCCTATCTGCCAAGCCACGGGTGGCAGGACCAAACTAGCCGGGACACATTTCCCTTCGCTGTGTGGCAGAAGGCAGGAACAAACGTGAGCTGTAATGTGAACGAGATGTAACACACCCCCACTGTTTGCCACACCAGGCGTGGGGGGAAGGAAAGAAACAGATAATACCCCCTGGGGCTTCACAATTGCTGTAATCTCTGAGTTTTTGGCATGGCTGTGATTCCTCTCCTCTTCCAGATGCTGGTGCCCAAGGTGGAAGCCAGTTGCAGCACATTGGGCCCAGCCACGGGCTGCGCCAGGCCAAATGAGCAGAGAAAGCCCAGCAGTGAGCCTAGAGCTGAGTGAGGCCCCAGGGAGAGGCGCCACTGGCTAGCCACAGAGATTTCTGGCTGGCCAAGTGGCACCACTACCTGCAGAAAAAATGCAACTTGACCAGCAACCTAGAAAACCTCTTTTCTGAGACTTCTCCTAATACAACCCCAATCTTCTCCACCAGAGACAATCACTGTCCTTCTGTAACGATTTTTCTTTTCCTTACAGTATTACCAACAATAATGTGACCCTAAACAGAACAGTGTGGGTTTTCTTTTTGCCCACATTTCTACTTTATAGGAAATATATAAATATTATATATATTCCTTTGTCTTTGTTTACTCAATTTCTTTTAGATTTATCCATGTTGCTACATATAGTGAAGGTTCATTTATTTTCATTGTCAGATAGTAATTTATTGTCTGACTGTACTACAATTTATTTATCCCTATTCCTCTTAATGGTTATTTAGGTTATTTCCATTTATTAGCTGCAGCGAACTGCTGCTATGAAATTTTTGCGCATGTATGTGGAGATCATGTGTAAATCACTTTCTAGGGTACAGACTCTGGAGAATAACTGCTGCGTCTGGAGAATAACTGCTGCGTCTTTAGAGATGACATCTACAACTGGGCTAGCACGCTAAACTGTTTTTCAAAATGGTTATATTATTTACCCTCAAGGCATATAAAAATTTTTACATCCTTATCTATACCTGAAATTGTTAGACGTTTAATTTTTTGCCAACCATTGATATGTAATTATATTTCATTGTATTTTTAATTAACAATTCTCTGATTACTAATGAGGTCAATTCCCAGATGTTTACTGGCCATTTGAATTTTCTGTTCGGCAAAGTGCTGGTTCAAATCTTTTGTTCTTTTTTTTTTTTTCTGTATTTATCTCATCTTAATTTGTAGGCATCCTTTCTTCATTAAATATATATATGTACACATATATACACAGATATATACATATATATATATAAAATGAATCTTAGTTCTTTGCAATTTATATGTGTTGCAGATTTCTTTCTCTACAACTTATCTCTTTTTATGGTATCTTTTTCACCTCTCTTAGACATTAATACTTGAAAGTAGTATGATAAAGTGAGGGAAAAAAGAAAGGAGTATATAATGGTATACCTTTAAAAGACTACTTCTTGAAAATGAACCTAATATTATTATGTCCAATTTTGTATTCTAGAAGTGATTTGTCAGCACTTACCTATCTGATTTCAATCTAGAATTTCCCATATTGCTTTGCAAATGCTTTTAATACTCTTGGTATGTGTCTGAAACTTTCCCTTCCACAGAACCCCAACGCCTAGTACTGACGTGTATCTAACAAACTGACTTTAAAACAATTATGTGATTAAGTGCCTTATGAGAGACTGTCCTATCCAAATGTCCTCGCAGTTTATAACCAAAGGCAATTTTTAAAGACAATATTGCTGCTGTAGGGAAATCTGCTCATCTACCCTGACATAAGCCCAACTAATGAATGAGTTGGCCTTTTTTCCTGCCTTTCAAATTCAGTAAAGCAAGATTCTCAAAGCCTAAACTCCTCATGTATACTAAATATGCTATTTTATCTATATATTTTTATCTCTTATGATTATCACAAGCCATGAAAGACTGGCATTTCCTGATTCTAATTTTCACATATTGGAATTGGTGCTAAACGAGCCAAGTGCTCTTCTACTTGTTCCTCCAGATCCCACACTCCACCCTTTTCCATCTTGCCCTCTGCCACTGTAGCATGGGCTCTGTGAACTATCTCAAAGGGCTTCCTTGTCCTCGACTTTCACTTGGGTTTCCACAGTGTAGGTCCTGGCAGGAGAAGAAGGGTCCAGGAGGGGAGATGAAGGCCCACAATTTGCTGGGTAGCTTCTGACCAGCTGTGTCTCTTGACCAGGCTGGCCTTCTCTACTCAATTCTGTTTCCTGGAAACTGTTCCCCCCCCCCGCCCCCGCCTTCCCTTTTAGACCTAGGAGCGATAACAGCTCTACCTTTACTAAACCAGGTTACTGCACTATTCTTTGTGGTTCTACTTTGCAAAGAGTCCCTTTGTAAATAAACCCTCCTGGAATTATCCTAATTTGCAAGTGCCATCTGTTTGCTACTGGGACTCTGACTGATACAGACTTCATAGCCATGCTTGTGTGCAAAAGGAGAAGCAAAACAAAGCATTAAGGCAGATTACCATAAGTGCTGCTTTCCTAGGCTCATATGTAAGGCACATAGAAGCACAAGCACTCTTTTCTATAGAGCTCAGAGTATATAATCAGGGAGTATAAAAATTATGTTGGGCTCTGGGAATATAACAAGTAATGAAGAACAAATTATTCTTCCCTTTAAAAGGACAGGTTCTTTTGACCAAGATTAGGTTGCAGACCCCAGTCACTGTCTGCAAGATGAATAGCATCCAGGGGTTTGGTAGAAAGCACTCCCTTCACACAATAATTTTTAGCACCCTCTTGTTCATTCATTCTCACTACCACATTTTAAATCTGAAAAGAGACATTATTTAGTGCAGGAAAGTGAATTACGTCTCAAGTGACCCAATGAATGCTGGGCTCTGAACTTCATTCAGAATGTTTTCTCCCTTGCCATTTTTTCTCTCCCCTACGGGAAAAAAAAGGCAATTTTGATGCTTATTCATCTATTCCTTATTGTATAGATCTCTTATTTTCTCATGCTTTGATGTAGTATTAAAAATAAGTATCTCCTCTTATTCATAGCTCACATAAAACTAAAAAGCAATTATTAAACTAAAAAAAAAGGAAAAATAATTAGCAACACGAATAGATATACCTCAGGGGGCTATGCAAAAGATTTTTTTATTTCTAAGCTACAAGACTGTCTTCTAAAGGAAAAGCTGTATTGTTTTTATATTGCAGAAATAAAAGTTTCTCCAAACTGGGGTATATTTAATACCACAAAAAGCACATTGCATGGGGAGCGATTACTAACCAAAATTATTCACTAGAAATACATAAGGTGTATCTCGGGAGGGTAATAGCCATGGGGGCCCCGTCATCTGTTCATCTACAGGAAAAGTGGCCTAATTTCCACATGAAAAAGTCAGGAAGGCTTAGTTTGAGGATCTCTTGCTCCTCAGATTACTAGATGTTATGGCAGGTAGCAGAGGCAGCAGTGCAGGTGAGAGCCAGCCATTTTTCTTCATTGTGTTACAACATCCCCCTTTAAAAAAATCAGATGCCATATAAGGTACTTTTCTTTTTCTTTATCTATCTCTCTTTAAAAAATTTTTAAAGATAGGGTCTCTTTCTGTCACCCAGGCTGGAGAATAGTGGCACAATCATGGCTGATTTTCGCTTCCAACTCCCAGGCTCAAGTGATCCTCTGACCTCAGCCTCCCTAGTATCCAGGACTGCAGATGTGTGCCTCCACATTCAGCTAATTTAAAAAAAAATTTGGGGGCCAGGCGCAGTGGCTCATGCTTGTAATCCCAGCACTTTGGGAGGCCAAGGCAGCCAGATCAAGAGGTCAGGAGATCGAGACCATCCTGGCCAACTGGTGAAACCCCATCTCTACTAAAACTACAGAAAATTTACCGGGCGTGGTGGCATGCGCCTGTAGTCCTGGCTACTCGGGAGGCTGAGTCAGGAGAATCACTTGAACCCAAAAGGTGGAGGTTGCAGTGAGCCACGATTGCGCCACTGCACTCTAAGCCTGGGAGACAGAGTGAAACTCCATCTCAAAAAAAAAAAAAAAAAGAAGAAAGAAGGAAATTTTTTATACAGGCAGGTTTTTACTATGTTGTCCAGACTGGTCTTGAACTCCCGGCTCAATCAATCCTCTCCCGTCAGCTTCCCAAAGTCCTGGGATTACAGGCGTGAGCCACCACACTCAGCCAGGGTCCTTCTATTTAGCCTGCCAGTGGGGAGGAACCTCGCTCTATTCTTCCGCTTTACTAGTAATCAGTGACATGGCTAAGGAGGAAGCGATTAAGGTCCCTAGAGCAGGCCAAAAATCACAGAGGAGTTTTTTCTGACAGGTCTTTAAGTACCACCTGGAGAAAAAGAGAACTGTAGCTCTATTGTTTTATCATCTCTGGTTCTGAAAAAGGACCTAGACAGCTAAAACTTCACAGCCACAGCATTCTCTAGGAACTTACATGGCAGCTCATAACGCATTTGCCATTATCCTACTGGACATTATCATGGTAACAATGAAGTTAAACTTTTTTTTTTTTTTTTTTTGAGACAGAGTCTCACTCCGTCACCAGGCGCCAGGCTGGAGTGCAGTGGCGCGACCTCGGCTCACTGCAACTTCCACCGCCAGGGTTCAAGCAATTCTCCTGCCTCAGCCTCCCGAGTAGCTGGGACTACAGGCGCACGCCACCACGCCCAGCTAATTATTTTGTATTTTTAGTAGAGACGGGGTTTCACCATGTTGACCAGGAAGGTCTCGAACTCTTGACCTCGTGATCCGCCCGCCTCGGCCTCCCAAAGTGCTGGGATTACAGGCGTGAGCCACCGCGCCCGGCGTGAAGTTAAACTTTTTAACAGAAGAACCTAACACAGCTTCTAGTGAATGTATAAATATACTTATTGAATTGGAATCGACACTTTCCTCTCTCCTTTAACTTCACTCAACATTTTATATAAAGCAAAAGTGAATCTCTTTAGGTAAAGGCTATTTGATGCCTAATTTGACATGACAGTTATTATGTTTCTAAGCAGAGATGATACGACATGCACATCTTTTATTTTAAGGGGTAAATTAGGATAAAGTTTCTATATGTAAAAATTATATCACTTAAGTTATACTTAAAAAATCTATCATTGTATGCACAGACATAAAGTTGATTTGCATTCTGTTGAGATGAAAAAGTACAGTGGTTGATACACAGGCTTTTAAGTCAGTAACATTTAGCTGTGAATCTTAGTAGCTGTGTGACTTTGGTTAATTTACTTAATACAGCAGACAGACCTTAGGGTGGCTCTCATGACTCCCCCCAACCTATTCCCAGTGTTCCTGTTTGTATAATCCCCTGGCCTTGAGTGTGGGCAGGACATGTGATTTACTTCCAACCTAGACTACAGCAAAGGTGATAGGAGGTTGCTCTCATGATGTTTATATTAAATGGCAAATATGACAGGATGCCACCTTGTGATTATATTCCAGTACATAAGATTCTGTTTTAGCACACTAGTGCCAGCAAACTGGTGCTTATGGACTTGATATAGTAAGCAGCCATATTGGAGCAGCTCAGATGGCAAGAAATTGCAGGTAGCCGCCAGGACCTGAGATGAGTCAAAAGCTAGCAGAAAGCTGGAGTCCTCAGTCACATAGCCAAAAAGAGCTGAATTCTGCCAATAAGGGGAGTGATCGGATTCTTCCCCAGTTAAGCCTTCAGATGCGAACACAGCCTGTCCAACACCTTGACTGTACCCTTGTGAGACTCTGGGCAGAGGACTGTGCTAAGTCCTGGCCCAGAGAAGCTGTGAGGTAATAAATATATATTGTGTTAAGCTACTAAATTTGTGATAATTTGTTATAATTTCTCTAATCTTCAGATTCCTTTCAGGTAAAATAAAAATAATAGAGCCTTCTAGAGTAGTTGTGAGCATTTAAATGCACTATGTGTATGTTTTCCATACACATAGCTCAGGACCTGGTTCATGGAAAGCACCAGGAAATCGGTAGTAATGGTATTACAGTATACTACCATATTAAAAAGTTAAATCGGGAGTTTGAGACCAGCCTGGCCAACATGGCGAAACCTCATCTCTACTAAAAATTTTAAAAATTTAGTCAGGCATGGTGGTGCATGCCTGCAATCCCAGCCACTCAGGAGGCTGAGGCAGGAGAATTGCTTGAACTCAGGAGGCAGAGGTTGCAGTAAGCCGAGATGGTGCCACTGCACTCCAGCCTGGGTGACAGAGACTACATCACAGAAAAAAAAAAAAAAAGTTACATCTCGCAAGAGTAGATACAAATAACTGCCTCAGAAAAAAGTGAGTTTTATTAATGTTAATCATGAATATACAATCAAATCGAGTATTGGTTAACCACAAACTTGACAAAATTTGATTTTATTACATCTAACTTTTGGCCCAGTCATAAACAAAATTGAGAAATAAAAGAAATTAATATCGAGTACCCTACTCTTACCTTTGCAAGCCCTCTCCACCTTCTTTCCCCAATCTCTCAACTCTTAGGTATTCAGTTTCTCTTAGTAACACTTTACACTGAAGAAGGAGGAACCTATTTTCAGGCAGAGAATCTTAGCTTCACCCACACCAGAAACACAATTGCCTCTTGTGCCAGAATACAAGAATTGTTGCATATATTCACAAGAAGTTAAATTAACAGAGAAATGTAAGAATGGAAGCATTTTCTTTCTTTCTTTTTTTTTTTTTTTTAAAGACAGGGTTTCACCATGTTGGTCAGGCTGGTCTTGAACTCCAGACCTAAGGTGATCCACCCGCCTTGGCCTCCAAAGCGCTTGGATTACAGGCGTGAGCCACCACACGCAGTGGAAGCATTTTCATAATATGTAACAATTTCAAAATAGACTTCATAAATTTTGTATGAAGAAATTTTGCCAAAAAAGCATTCGTGTTCCTTAATAGCAGTCTGAACTGTCTCGTTTACTGCCTTAATCTCTGAAACTGAGCTTTATTTATTACTTTCATTTTGATTTCAGATCATTTTAATTACCAATAAAAAGCAATACCAATACTGAATAGATTATCATTTATGTGGAGGATTTTAAAGCTAGAATAGTTAGTGGCCTCATTCCAAAGGTTCTATAAACCATTTTTATAAGTAAATGCTATCATAAGGAAATTTGGATAGAAACCCTGTTACTAGTGGAGAAACGCAAAGCAGAGAATGACTAGTACTTTAAGGGAATCAAGTACAAATCAACATCATTAACTGAAAACTAAAATTTCATCTATCCTCCAATTTCATTATAAGAATCATAATCAGTAATAAGAAAAAGGATTTCATTTGTGTGCTGTCAGTTCAAACATGCTAATTAGAAGACATTTGAGTATCGCCGGCATAGGAGCTGATAAAAAACAATTCTGTGGTCTCAGTTCATTCCTATGAGCAAACAGGTCCCACTGAAGTTGATATTCTGACTGGTAAATTACCAGGAGTCTCAAGAACCGAGTAGACTACACAGAGCATTCTAAGGAGTGGATTTTGTATTCTGTAGTGACAAAGATACTAATTCTCTAGAGATGAAGGGGTAGATAGATACAGGGCATTTATCTAATGGATCGTAAGAATATTCTCTGCCTCTGAATTCACATAAATGTCTATGCCTGTGAAGGCTTAAAAATAAAAAACTCAGAGTTTATAATAAATCAAACTCATTTAAATTGGTCTTTTACTAAAATGGAAAATTGCAATTTTGCCTGTTTTTTCTTTTTATATGAATTCCATAATTGGAAATCCTAGCTGATCTGACAGAATAATGTCCAATAGTTCAAAATGACCCCAAATGCTTTTTATGACTACTTTTATTTGCCTTCCGATTTATTTTCCTACTCATCAACTGGAATGCTAACGAAATTTAATAGTTAGCTATTAGTGATAACTCAGCCACCAACTAATTGTAACTTTGGTCAAACCACTAAATCTCTTTGACCCTTCTTAGTTCCTAAGAAAAGAGAGAAAACATTTTTTTACACGACTCCTTTGTTTAGGGGATCAGAAGTGATCATATATGTGAAAGCACGTCGAAAATAGTAAGCCACTGTATAAATTTAACATAAAATTACCATAAATATTATCATTTCTGGACCATAAATAGCTCATTAAGTATCACTTTTGCTAGGTAATAAGCTAAACTGTAATAACAGTTATTTTCATCGAGATTTCCTGTGCATTCAAGATGTCACCATTTAGCCACTTTTCACTGTTAATATTGAGTGTGTTTTGGTTATCTTTCCAATAATAGCTATAAACTAGTTTTAATCCATTCACACCATCTAAAGATAGTCCTCCTCTCTCGTGAAGAAGAGCACAGATTTAAAGAGAAATAACCACAGAAATAAGAGAGATCTTTGCATATGGAAAAGAGAGCATTAGTCTCCTTAGAAGTAGGGTGCTATAGCCAGAGGCAGGCTGTTAAACAAGGGAAGCTGTGGACATATGTGTATTTTTTAAAATAAAATTTTATGCTATGTGTATATTTTAATGTAAAGTGTTTTTAAAGGCCCTTTAGCCAGACTACAAGGGTTAGTACCTCAGAGAACAGCATTATAATGGGAAATGTGTGTCTGGTGAGTTTTCCTATTTCCATTATGCCTGTTCTCAAGTATTTCAGCAAAGTCTGAGTTGACAATCATATACTTCTATAAGGTGCACATTTACATGAATGGGAAAATCAGATGCAGCAAGAAAATCAATCCTTTTCTAGCTATACACTTAGCAGTCAACATAAAGACATGACTTGACAAATATGATAAGAACTCATCACTCAAAATGTCAATAGTTTTTTTCTTTTAATATAAAGATGTATGGAAGAGCACATGGGCAAACAGAGGGGAAAAACACACATAGGGGCCTATGGGAGGGTGGAGGGTGGGAGGAGGGAGAGGATCAGGAAAAATAACTCATGGACATAGGTTTAATATCTGGGGGATAAAATAATCTGTAAACAAACCCCCATGACACAAACTGCACATGTACCCCTGAACTTAAAATAAAAATTAATATATATCAAAGTATAAAATAATCCTGCATTTCCACTTTTTAAAACATTTTGTGTCACATAGTTAGTACACAACAATATTTTCTCTGAGTGAATACCTTAAATAACACATTGTTTTTCTACTATCTCATTTGATTTGGGTAGAAGTGTACTATAACACTTCTCAAATGATTCAAAGCTAACTTTGCTTGGTTCTGCTTATTTCTGTGCAGTCTTAAATTTACGACTTCTTAACTTTAAAGTGCAACTAAGTCATTCTTATTTGGGGATATGTACACAATAAAAATATCTTTATGGAAGAATCTATGCATTACAGGGCATGATATTGTTCTTTAGTAAATAGGAGACATTATATAGCAGCAGATACATTTATAACTAATCAAATTCTATGACAAGACACATAAAATATGACAGATTTCTATACAGAAGGTATTTTTTGATGAAAAGGATCTATATTCACTATCAGATAACTGTTCTCTAATTTAACATGAAGGCTACAGGGAATATATTGTTGAAAAATAAAGCATTTGAAAGATAGTGAGAAAAAAATTAAACAAATACCTATACCACGCATTCAGAGAAGTATGAAAGAGGCTCTCAAATTCCATGTGTGTGGTTAAAGGGGTGTAGTTATGTCACTCAATGTGCATGGCTTTTGGAAGTAGGAATAGTACACAGGGACACAAGCACGTACTCGGTGGGAAGTCAAAACAAGGATCATGGCACATTAATTAGAGAGTGTAGAGTCTGAGCAGACCTAGATCCTCAATTCATTTCATTCAAGTTGAGTGATTTAATTTCCATATATTCCAACAGTTTTAACAGTTAAAAAAATAGAGCTATGGTAATTCACATCTGGTTTAATTTAACAATGATCAAAAGAACCAGAATAATCAAAGAAAACAGAGGTTTATGGAAACAGGGCTGACAATTGTCCATTTCCCTGTGATTGCTAGTGTTTCACCTTCTTCAGTGTATTCTTACCTCAGAAAGTGAACCTTTGGAAAAAAAATGGCTTCTAGATCTTTCTCTTTTTTATTAAGTAATTGTGGCAGTTTTTGGATAAACTGTTTTTCATCTCAGCTGTCCTCCTCAGTTTGCTGATGCAGTTACAAATCTTTCTCAGTAAGACATGCATATATAGTTCCAGCAACAAGGAAGTGGCATTGTGGAAAGGAACACACACTGGCAGAAGTAGCTCTAATTCATGGCACATCAATTATCTTCACCTTATGTAGCGCTGAGCTGCGCACCTAATTTAAGTAGACATGGTCTCTGCAGCCTAGAAATTTATGAACCAAAACATTAACAACACATTCTCATTCCTTTCCAAAAGGATCTGCCCTTCGGGCTTTGTAATTAAATCCAAGCGTCAACACATTTAAGATAAACTGGTCATTAGCTTTATTCCATTTCACTTTTCTTCTTTTTGACGCTTGCCCTCTCTAACTCCATAACTTAAGGAGACACTGGGAACAAGAAGGCTTAAAAAGGGAATCAAAGGCAAAATATTTTCAAATATGAAATAACATGAAACAATGGAAGGTGAAATTAGATTAGAAAAAGTGACATACTGATAACGTGTAAAAGGGTAAAAGTCTACTTCATTAAAAAAATAGAACTCAAATAAATAAGAGATAAGAGATATTGTCTAGGTGAACAATGATAATCAAAAGCGTAAATTATGCACAAAAATAAAGAAAAATAAAGACTATCACAAAAAAAAAATGAAACAGAGGGCTTGGGAGCTAAAGAAGATAAAGTTTCCTAAATGCAATTATGGCTCTAGCAACTCAGTAAAACAGATTAAATTAGATAAATATTAAGTAATTAAAGCCTACACTATCTTGATAACTGAAATGTTTGGTATAAGTCAGAATCTCTCAACATTTTATATAAAGATATAATACTGGATAGAATAAAAGTGTTGAATAATGACATTCTAAGAGGTAGAGCGAGTTCCATGATGACATAGGAGTCAGGGGTTAGTACCACCAGCCACCCTATTATTGACCAGGTTCAAGGTCATGACTGATCCAGAGTTCATAGGTGAAGAAGCCAGGCAGACTGTAATTCTCCACTTGCTTTAATTTTCCATTTTGCTTTGAGTAGCTATAGCCCAGTCCTTCCTTATAAGAATGTTGAAACAACCTCTCTGTTAACTAATGTGTTGTGTTGGGATGCCTACATAACCAAACATACCTTTAAAGTGATACCAAAAAAAATAAATAAATAAATAAGATGTAGCTTTGGTTTCATTTTATTTCATCACATTCAATGCCCTTCAACTGTACATTCATACAGTAAATTTTTTTTTCAAATTAACCTAGTAAAACTTAAATAAAAGACAATGTCAACCTACTAAATATCTGTTGGATATTCACTGTGTTCTCTCCACGCAGACCCAAAATTCTTTAACTAACATCTTATAGGGATAAGTGAGTGATAAGTGAGGGATAAGTGAGGGGTAAGTCTGAGGGGTGAGTGAGTTTTTCAGGTAAGAGTACTACATGCATTCCAATAACCTGATTATTATTTGGCCAGTGCTCTGAGGGAAAAGTACAGCCCTTATCATTATGAACCACTTGAAGTATTGCATCAAGGCCGACAGGTACAATGAAGGTTGGAAGAAGCCAAGTCAATACTTGTTTGAACACTTGCCTCAGGGGTCAAAAAATTCACAGTGAAGTTAATCTGTTCATCCTTACCTGAGTTAGAGAAGATGTTATTGTTCTCATTTAATTTCCAACTTGGAAATATCAAAATAAAAAAGATTAAATTTCAATAACAATACTTTAAAAATTCATTAATGAAAACATTTGGGTAAATAATTTCTACGTAAACTTTGGACATCTCTGATAACTGAAATTAAAGACTGAAAAGTGAAAGCATTCGTGGGATAGAGCTTGCACTAGGTGAATACTCTTTTCCGAATTTAGGTGCATCTCTAACAGCAGAGGTGGTTCAGAGAAGGGGAGAAACCCTCATAAAGAGTTGAAATAGGGTCACACTGCTTCCACCTCAAAGCTAAAGATTCCCATTCTAAGTCACAATAATACCCTGATACCTCAAAGGAAAGAGATGAGGAAACAATGAACTATAATTGTCAGAAACATGATAGGACATGTCAGTGGGATCATCCATAAATTCTGCTATGTAATTATGAAACAAAATTCATAGTGCCATCATATGACTGCAAAAACATCAGCACATTTTGACAAAATGACCACCACCAACCAAAATAAACTATGAGCTCCATCTTGCAAATAATATCCTTCTTTCCTGAAGCCTTTGCTCATGATACTAAGCATAGGCTGTATCATAGGTGAAGTGGACAATGGCTTAGAGCTGAGGAAGGAGCATGGTACAGCCCTACCCTACTAACCCTGCTACTACAAAGAGGTCATTGAAGAGCCCGTCCCTGCCAGCCCCTAAATCAATCCTTTCATTATTGATTCTCTTGGCAGGGGATAAAAATGCAGTGACCTTTGCCATTTTGAGGAAGTAAGGCATCCACCATTCAGTCACTTTAGTATTTGGTCTTGTTTAAGAAAAATATTTTTTTTCCACAATATTTTACCTTAAACAGAGAAGTCATTAACCAGTTTATTATAGACTCAAATCGGGTTAATTCCTGAGTCCTAGCACCAGCCTCTCCCACCTGCCCCTCCAATTCTCCCCAGATACAGATGGTGAAGAGACACTAGGAATCATCAGCATGTGGGAGGCCCTTTCTCTAATCTCTTTTCTTCATCCACACAATTGACAAGTGCAAATCCGGGATTCAAGAAAATAAAAGAACTTCTTTCTCAATAAGAGCTTGGTGACACATTAATCTAAAGCAACATCGCTCCAAGGCTGCAAACTAGAACAGGTTCAACTCAGAGCAATGATTGTCTAAAATGTCCCTAGTGAACAGTTTGAAGGAAGAGTTCTTCCTTCTGTAGCTGCAGAAGGTTACCAGAGCAAAGCCTTCTCTGTGGTAAGACTCTCCAGATGTCAACTTCAGTGAGTGCCTAATCCCAGGAGCTGTTCTGCTGGAGGGAAGAGTGATTTCAGGCACTTCACAGCCAGCTCAGTGCAGGGGGCTGGAGGATGCTGCTAAAAGGAAGCTGGTATTTACAGTTCAGCCTTGCCAGCACCAATAAGGAACAGTGTTGGAGCAGATGTTAGTTTTCCAGTATTTTTATACTCTTTGGAAAGAGAGATTTCTTGTTTCTCTTCCAAATTTCTATCACATTTGCCTGTTTATTAGATAGTGCTACACAGTCTGTTTAGTAGCCAAGATCATCATGGCGATGGCCATTTATTTACAATCTAAAATAAATTAACTTGAGTCAATTATCAGCAATCTGTCTTAACTTAGATACTGTATAAATTTTAACACCATAGAAGATAGGTCACTGTCAGCATACTTTTTAATTTCTCCCCAGAGAATAAGGACAACTGATATACAAGAGACATAAGAAACATTGTGAATCACTTTCAGAATGAGTGGAAAGTGGAAAGATAATGTTAAAGGGATGCTTCCTTTTTTTTTTTCTATATTGTATGTAGTACTGTCTCTTTGTAAGTTAGATGATTAGGAACAAAGATCTACTTTCTTATAGTAGCTTAGCACTAAGTGGTCCTCTAAGAAAATCAAAGCGCAACACTCTCTTAGCAAATAATTTAAAACTGGAGGATGACTTAGACATAAGAATCTCATTGATCAGCTTTTCCATTTTCTTGCAATTATGACGAATGTTTCACTTTAAATACAACATACAGGCCTTTTTGACATCAATAATTCATGAAAATAAAATATTTTATGAAGATTCCCTATATATCCACAAAATAATCTTTAAAGCAGAAATTTTGTGAAAAGGAAAAATGTTAATCACTATTTGAATGTAATACCAAGAACTGTTCTCCATAGAAGGCACATGTTAAGTCTTTCCCTCCCCAAGAATCAAAGAATCACACATGAGCTTATTTTTCAGCTATAGTTTTAAAAATAGACAAAGCAAGAATTTTATGCTCAATTCCAGATCTTTCTGAAACCAATACTGTCAGATAAGTTGAAAAAAAAAAAAATCCATCATTACTGCCACTAACTCCTGAATATCTGTTTATTCTCTTCAAGGTATGACAGACATAAAAGTTTTTCTAGAAAGATACTCCATTGCCTTAAAAATAATCTTGCTGTAGGACACAGACTGTTATCAACACAATCAAAGCTACCTCTTATGCTCTTAGATGCAATAAGACATAGAAAGAAAATCACCATGAGATGAGAGGCTGAAGAACTTGAATTGTATGTCGCTTTCCACTATTAAGACCAGTCCACACTATTGGCCTTTCTCTGAGTGTTCAGAGATGTAATCTGTAATGGTACTTCGAGAACATACGCTATGCCCTTGCTTTATTTAATCAAAAAATAAAAATGGAATCAGTGTTGTCCCATTTTGTCTTCAACGATTCTTGTCCATGTCACAGCTGTCATTTCTATATAATAATTTAAAGATAAGTCAGAGTACATAAGGCATAATATTCAACCTTTCTCTTCTTGGTGATCGTTCTTCCAAATGTTTTCTTTGGTAAAACAAAAAAACTAAAACCTACATCAGTTTTCCTTACACATCACCAATACTAAGGTAATTCAAATTCTCACCATGCTTCCCCTTCCCCTAGGTTTACCTCATTCTGCATTAATGTTCTAATTCTTACTTTACTATAGCAGCATAAGTGTATTATCCATAAACCACTGAGCCTCAACCAAAAGGCCTCGTGTGGTGTAAATATTAACACCATGCTATTGGGAAGATATTTTACAACACAGAAGTCATTTAAGAATATCTAAGCCACATTTATTTTTCATGATTTGAAAGAGCAATAATGTTAATGATAATAAAATTCTGCCTTTGCACTGCAAAATTATACTTTACTTTTGTCTACACTGGAAAGCATTTTTGCAAGAAACTGTCAGCTCTGAATCTATTTGTCCATTCTGTAATCTTTATTG
The DNA here is from genome assembly GCA_004027835.1 of Alouatta palliata. Taxonomy (NCBI): domain Eukaryota; kingdom Metazoa; phylum Chordata; class Mammalia; order Primates; family Atelidae; genus Alouatta; species Alouatta palliata. The sequence continues at coordinate 40,750 of PVKV010002996.1, forward strand.
TGATGCTTTGGTTGAGACTCTCAAAACCATGTTTATCCTGACTCTGATGGATCTGTGTTCAGCTCTTCAAACAGGGAGCCTAGATGGAAACTGAAAAGCCTGGTGAAGAAAGAAGAAAGATTGTTTCTTCTGGGCTAGCTTACTGCCTGCTACTCCTAACAGCATTACTCTAGCTGTTTTCTTTACCCCAGGAGAAGCTGCACCTTCCTGCAGCAGCAAGTGAAACCAGTTTGCAATACTTCCAACATCTGCAGTACTTCTGCACTCCTTTCAGAGATACCACAGCTAGCCTGACCCATGTTCTCTCTGCAGAATGAACTGCAGGTCTATGGGACTCGTCCAAATTCACCATCATGAGACAAATTTCCGCTCTACTAGCCCTTTCTTCCAAGATTCTAAATTTTAGTAACTCCAAAGTCTTCCCTCTGTTCCCTCGCTACAGAGGTAGAAGCTTCACCCTACAATTGCCACTTCCAGGATTATTTGTAGTTCTCTTTTACGCTTTCATTTGTTTTATCAACAACATTATGTCTAGTTATGAATTGCTTACATTTAATATCTACGTTCAAATAACTAGTATGGTTTCTGTTCCCTGATGGGTCCTGATTCAATAACTCTATAGGGGCAGTTAGAGAAAGCTTTTTTTTTAAATATGTATTTTATTGCGTTTTAAGTTTGGGGCTACATGTGAAGAACATGCAGGATTGTTGCATAGGTACATACATGGCAATGTGGTTTGCTGCCTTCCTCCTGATCACCTATATCTGACATCTCTCCCCATGTTATCCCTAACTCCCCACCCCCTGTTGTCCCTCCCCTAGTTCCCCCCCACAGATCCCAGTGTGTGATGCTCCCCTCCCTGTGTCCATGTGTTCTTACTGTTCAACACCTGCTTATGAGTGAGAACATGCAGTGTTTGATTTTCTGTTCTTGTATCAGTTTGCTGAGAATGATGGTTTCCAGGTTCATTTATGTTCCTACAAAGGACACAAACTCATCGTTTTTTATGGCTGCGTAATATTCCGTGGTGTATATGTGCCACATTTTCCCTGTCCAGTCTATCATCGATGGACATTTGGGTTGGTTCCAAGTCTTTGCTATTGTAAACGGTGCTGCAATGAACATTCGTGTGCATGTGTCCTTAGAGTAGAATGATTTATAGTCCTTTGGATATATACCCAGTAATGGGATTGCTGGGTCAAATGGAATTTCTATTTCTAGGTCCTTGAGGAATCGTCACACTGTCTTCCACAATGGTTGAACTAATTTACACTCCCACCAACAGTGTAAAAGTGTTCCTATTTCTCCACATCCTCTCCAGCATCTGTTGTCTCCAGACTTTTAATGATTGCCATTCTAACTGATGTGATATGGTATCTCAATGTAGTTTTGATTTGCATTTCTCTAATGACCAGTGATGATGAGCATTTTTTCATATGTTTGTTGGCCTCATATATGTCTTCTTTTGTAAAGTGTCTGTTCATATCCTTTGCCCGCTTTTCAATGGGCCTGTTTCTTTTTTTCTTGTAAATCTGTTTTAGTTCTTTGTAGATTCTGGATATTAGCCCTTTGTCAGATGGGTAGATTGCAAAAATTTTTTCCCATTCTGTTGGTTGCCGATTCACTCTAATGATGGTTTCTTTTGCTGTGCAGAAGCTCTGGAGTTTAATTAGGCCCCATTTGTCTATTTTGACTTTTGTTGCCAATGCTTTTTGTGTTTTAGTCATGAAGTCAGAACCAAAGACAAAAACCACATGATTATCTCAATAGATGCAGAGAAGGCCTTTGACAAAATTCAACAGCCCTTTATGCTAAAAATTCTCAATAAACTAGGTATTGATGGAATGTATCTCAAAATAATAAAAGCTGTTGATGACAAACCAACAGCCAGTATCATACTGAATGGGCAAAAACTGGAAGCATTCCCTTTGAAATCTGGCACTAGACAAGGATGCCCTCTCTCACTACTCCTATTCAATATAGTATTGGAAGTTCTAGCCAGAGCAATCAGGCAAGAAAAAGAAATAAAGGGTATTCAATTAGGAAAGGAGGAAGTCATATTGTCTCTATTTGCAGATGACATGATTGTATACCTAGAAGACCCCATCGTCTCAGCCCAAAGTCTCCTAAAAACGATAAACAACTTCAACAAAGTCTCAGGATACAAAATCAATGTGCAAAAATCACAAGCATTCCTATACACCAATAACAGACTTAAAGAGAGCTAAATCAAGAACAAACTGCCATTCACAATTGCTACAAAGAGAATAAAATACCTAGGAATACAACTAATAAGGAACGTAAAGGACCTCTTCAAGGAGAACTACAAACCACTGCTCAACAAAATAAGAGAGGACACAAACAGATGGAGAAACATTCCATGCTCTTGGTTAGGAAGAATCAATATCGTGAAAATGTCCATACTGCCCAAAGTGATTTATAGATTCAACGCTATCCCCATCAAGCTACCAATGACATTCTTCACAGAGCTAGAAAAAACCACCTTAAACTTCATATGGAACCAAAAGACGGCCCGCATAGCCAAGTCAATTCTAAACAAAAAGAACAAAGCGGGAGGCATCACACTACCTGACTTCAAACTATACTACAAGGCTACAGTAATCAAAAGAGCATGGTACTGGTACCAAAACAGAGATATAGACCAATGGAACAGAGCAGAGGCCTCGGAGGCAGCACCACACACCTACAACCATCTGATCTTTGAGAAACCTGACAAAAACAAGCAATGGGGAAAGGATGCCCTGTTTAATAAATGGTGTTGGGAAAACTGGCTAGCCATGTGCAGAAAGCAGAAACTGGACCCCTTCCTGACACCTTACACTAAAATTAACTCCAGATGGATTAAAGATTTAAACATAAGACCTAACACCATAAAAACCCTAGAAGAAAACCTAGGCAAAACCATCCAGGACATAGGCATAGTAGGCAAGAGCAAGCATTTTTGTCCCCATTTCAGAAAGGTTTAAGTAACATTTTGTTAACCACTTGACTGGTAAGGGAAAAACCTAAGACTTGGACTCAGTTTTCAAATCCAATTCTAGCACTCTTTCCATAAAAACCACTCCCATTTAGAAACTGAATAAAATTCTCCTAGATGCTCTACATATCCAGTTTAAAAAAAAAAAAAACATAGAAAATAAATGAGTGGGCCCAGATGAACACAGCTATTTAAAGTCAGATTTTCTGTACAAAGCCTCAGCTTAAGTTTCATATCAAGGTTCTTCAATTTCAATAATTTCTAATAGTTACAAGAGCTGGGGGTAAAATGTGTTCTTGTAGTATAATAAACGCTCATGATCTGTTAAACATGAGCACATTGAAGAATCCCGAAACAATACTGTGAGCTCCTTATTTCCTATATGGTTTTAAAGGTGGAATTTTAAAAGAAAAAGCAAAATACTAAATGCAATGTAGCTCTCTTTTACATTTGCTTGCTGCCAGATATTCTATAAACATAAAACATCTTGGAAGCTGCTGTTTAGAATACCAGTAATGAATTTCCTGATGGGGTGTTCAGTAAAATTTTCCAGACATGAGCTTTCTTAGCTTGGGTTGGCCAAATAGTGTGTTTCTCCCTCCCGTCTGCTCAGTGAATGTGTTTCTAAAGACTGTTTTGTGTTCCTGCAAATTACAGGAATTCCTGTATAGTGCAACTGGAGGCCCTGGCAGCGAAGCCTAATCAAGTTGAAGAAAGCACCGCAAGTACTTCCCAAATGGCTTTCTTCCACAATTGGTAGTATTAAGACAATCAAAGAAAGTGAAAACAAAGGCTACAAAAATCACACAGCAACTTTTCCTTTCTCTCCTCATTTGCTTTCAGAACCTCAAGACTGAAACATACACACAAAAATAGATGAAAAGTACAATTATATCTGTAGGACCTATTATATTCTGTATGACATGAAAATGACATTTATAATTATAAATTAATATATATCACATATATATTACTTTTCTACACCAAAAATATTTCCAATCCCTATGTCTGCATGTCTTACAAAGAGTTTAACAAATTCACTTGCTCCTTTAATGAGATCATACTTCAACTCGCTTTCGGGGGTTTATGGCTTGCCACTAACAGAGAGCAAAGTAAGAAATGAGAAAACAAACAAAAGAAACCCTTACACTTCATAATTACATTTTGTTAATTAAACACCTATGAAAGTACAACCAGTCATTCTTATAAACTGAATATTATCAGGATTTGCCTTGAGAAATTCATGGTAGATATTATAACAGTATTCAAATTGCCTGTGCTTATAGCTGAATGCAGCTTGCTGTGTAGGAGTCAATATCCTGTAAAAGTCATGTGCCATGTTATCCATGGAAGCTTTAAGCTGACGACAAGTGGCTATTCAGTTACAAATATAGTCCTCACTTAGAAATATAGGGAGGTGTTTTCTTAGCTCACTATCCAGATAACTGAACTCCTGTCACTTGACTTTGGAGATTATCTGTATTTGGGAACATAGAAGGCCAGTGTGTTACCACCGAGCATAAAAGGTAAAAAGCATTAAAAGGTAAAAAGTCACTAAATGGATATTTTTGAAAATTTCATCGTAAAAACTATGCCTTCAATCTTTTATTAATGAGTTACAGCTGTGAATAGTCTACTTTCATCCTATTAAAACTTCTAAACGTAATGAATAAAGAGTGTGATAATATATTCCTCAGGGAAGTTTCAAGGCTTTGAAAACAGATTCTTACATTGCAATATTTTCTAAGTTGCAGGCATAAATATTAGCCTCTAGGGGGAGCGCTAGGCTCTTCCCCTTAGATTTCCTAAATGCTAAATCAAGAAAACGGAAAAAATTCCATTTCTCAAAGATAGAATGATCCAACTGGTCAGATTCCAAGACATGGATTGGATCATGTCTTGTAGGACTGAGGCTTTCAGAAGTTTTAAAAGGTCGGCATAAGCAATAACTTCTCTTCTCAGGTTCTCCATGCCTTCCACAGGTGGCAACCAGACTGTATCTCTGCCCTGGCAAACTCCTTTAACTTTCTCTCTCTGCATATATACGTGTACATACATACAGATGCATATACAACTGCACCCAGCATTATCTGATTGCTGCCTTTGCTCAGCCACTTATGTCCTTGTCCTTGAAGATAAATACTGCACAAAGGAATATTTGGCTTTCTGGTGCATTGCCCATAATATCAGAGCACCCAAGATCTTCCTCTGATTTCTAACAGCATTCGAGACTAGTATAGAGTTTGTTTATTTTAAAGTTGCACAGGATGCCATTAACTAGCTTACTGACTTTGGGCAGGTCACCTTGTTCTGTGTATCCCACTCTCCTCGTGACATGCTTTCTAAAGTGTTTTTTGATCCCAAAATGCTATGCATTTTTATCTTCAACAATTTTTTCCCAATGCTAGATGAAATTTTGTTCAATAACTCTTGCAGTCTAAATCATTTCCCCACTGTGTGATTTAATTGACATAATGCCATTCAAGGTCACAGAGCAAAACCTAAAACATCTAGCAAACACATAAGAATTCAAGTCAAATGCATACAACCAGTCAGTTGCAAAGATCTCACATGCAATAGCCAAAACCACCTAAGCGGAAAAATCTAAATAGCAAAGTCACAATCTGCCTTTTATCTAGCATATTGGGTATCTTGTACCACGAACCTTCTTAGAGCCTTGGCACAGGGGCTCAGCAAATATGTACGCTCTTACACCTAAAAATTCAGTAGCAGCACAGATCATCTCCCTGAATGATGCCAGGAGATCTTTATCCCATAACCATGTGTAATTCAGTCACAGGTTTGGATGAGTACAGCTCATTTGTATGTAGGAAGAACAGAATTTTCACAGGAAAAGCAGAGTGGGAAGATTCTTGTCCCCCCACAGGCTGGGAGTTCTCATCTATTTCCATTTGGTACCTTTTATCTATCTTGAGCATTCAAGGAATAAACTGGCCAGAACAATTCAGGTGGAAAACAAAAAATAAAATAGAATTATTAATTCCAATTCTTCCAGAGAATTTACCTAACAAAATAAGCTGGTGTTATGGGAGGTAGAACAAAGAGAATCCTCAATTGCATTTAATCCAGTATCCCTACTTTAGTAGTTAGAAAACTGAAACTTAGCAAGGTCCAATCTTTCTGTGGAATGACCTTATTTTGAGCTAATTTTAGATGTTATTATATGCTTTGCCATAATGGAGAAAGGTGAATGGGAAGTTCTGGCTTTGCATATTCCAGAGATTAGGGAATCAAGCTAAATATATCTAACCAGCATACGGCTAGTGTATCAGTTATCTATTTTTGTATAACAAAGCAACCACTTAATGGTTTGATGGTGATTTATCACTTCTCATGCTTCTGTGAGTTGACCAGGAATTATGTTTGTCTCATCTGGGCCCACTCATGGGGTTCAGTCAGCTCATGGTTCGACTGGGGCTTGGGGCTCTAAGATGGATTCATTCACATGCCCGAGGCCTCAGTAGGATGGCTGGAATGGCCCTGACATCTGGGATGCTCTCTGTCTGTGTCAACTTTCTCCTGGACTTTTTATATGATTCTGGAAGTATTCCAAGAGGACAAAAGTAAAAGCTGCAAAGCCTCTTAAAATAGAAGTTCAGAAGCCACATTATATCACTTCTGTTGCATTTTCTCTATCAAAGCAAGTCACAAGGACAGATCAGATTCAAAGAGAAGGAAAATAGACTCCACCTCTTTATAGGAGGAGCTACAAAGAATCTGTGGTCATATTTAACTTAACATATCCAGACAACAGGGAGAAATCAGGAAGCTGAATAAGATGCAGATTTGCTTTCCCTTTTCTTCCGCCAGTAGAATACGTACTTAAGGATAGAAGCGATGTTATAGGTCATTGATTTATTTATTCAGATATTTCCGTATTTTGAATTCTTACAAATCAAACCCATGCCAATGCTATGCTTTTATACAATGTCTGCATCATAACTGGCACTCACTAAACACACAATCAGCAATGGAGAAAAAAAGAGGCACAGGCACGTTTCATAGAAACTAAAATAGACTTGGTCAGCTTATTTATTAAGCACATATTCTTATCTACTATGAAAAGTCATGACCCTCTCTGCTGAAGAAAGCAATTACTTTTGCACAGAGAATCTGTATATAACAACACAAAGGATATTCAAAAGTTACCAGTTTCTGGCAAGACTGAAGCACCCAAGGCAGGCAACGTTAATCATGCAAACTTTGTGAAGCAATTCAGCTTATCAGAGCATGCGATGAATGAAGTTAAAGCTTTGATCCTCAGATAGGCCAATATATTTCATGGAGAGAAGCCTTTTTTTTTTTTTTTTTTTTAACATAAGGATAGCTTTGATCATTCCTTCAACTACTGAGTCCTTTCTTAACCTCAAGAGAAATGGACAGAATTCAGTAAGTTTGCATATTTCTTAAATGCCACATATTCCAACAGACACTACTAGGGCTACAAAAATTAGAACTATGTAGTTTTATCCTCCCAATATTTTCAGATTGATAAAGGCAAAAAAAATAGGATGGCACAATTGGTTTACAATGTATAAAATGATAAAGGGCTGGAGAGAAGGTACAAACTACAATACAAGTTCAAAAGAGATTATATTAGCTAACCTAGAACACATACAAAGGAGGTGATATTTGCAGAATATGTTTAAATAGGGGTAAAACTTTTCCCATGAGAGAAAGGCATTCTAGATAAAAGGGAGAGCAGTGAGGGTTAATTTAAAAAAAAGAAAGAGTGATTCAGTTGTGTAAGAAGGAGAATATACAGAGATGGGTGGCCTACTTTTCTCAGAGACAGGGGCCAAGTAACAGAGAAATCTAAATTGTATATAAATGTTTGAAATGATGAGAAGGAAATGTGAGGAAAGCATGGATAGCCTTCCACTCAGGACCCAAGGGCTGAGGATCCTGGTCAGCAGGAGAGCAAAAACCAGGACCCGTAGGAGTGATGAGGAGCTGGGAGGATAAAGGTTTGCTGTCGAGTTACTAGGGTTTCAGCTGTGACATAGCACAAATTAACATATTTGGTTTCTGTTCTTAGTTTCTGGCACAGAACCCTAAAATCCTTGTAATTTCCTGAGCGACAGAAATGTTACGTGCATCTTCTGTCCTTTTATTTGGTCTTTGGCCTCAGTTCCTGACACAGAGCTTCTGATTCCCTGGAACTTTTTGGGTGATCAGAGAGTCTTTTGTTCTAATGAGGTAACTATTGGTGGGATGTTGGATGAGGCTGGTTGCCACGAAGACCAAGCATGGTTATAAGTTTGGAGCTTTTAGCCCCAACCCTCGTCCTGCAGGAAGGGGTAAGGGGTTACTCATTGATTTAAAAATTGATTATGCCTCCTTGATGAAGCCTCAGTAAAGAACCCTAAACTACTGAGTTCAGAGTACTTCCGGGCTGGTGAACACATCCATGTGCCAAGAAGGGGCACACCCCAACTTTACACATACAAAAGCTCCTCCACACAGGATCTTTCCAGACCTTGCCTTATGTACTCTTCATCTGGCTGTTCATCTGTATCCTTTAAAATATACTTTGTAATAAATCAGCAATAGTAATTGGAACTGTTTTTCTGGGTTCTGGGAACTACTTTAGGAAATTATCAAACACAAAAAGGGAACTGTGGGAACCCCTAATTTGCAGCCAAGTCAGACAGAAATTGTTGATAATCTAGGGACCCACTACTTGCGATCAGCATCTGAAGTCAGGGCACTGTTGTGGTACTGAGTCTTAGAACTGCATTGGTTAGTCCTAGAATTAAATTGTTGGACACCCAGTTGATGTCCACAGAGAATGGGAGAATTGTTTGATATGGAAAACCTACACATCTGGTCACAGGAGTGTTGAGTGTGAGTGTGAATGTAGTGGCAAAAAATAGTTATTTTCCCTACATTTACATGGCAATTCCACCACTTTTGTGGGGAGAAATTGGGGGTGGGGGCAGACACTCAAACATCCCCTTTCTTCTAAAACAAACCTCAGAAATAATGAGACCTATACATTACAGGGAGAGATCTCATCTTTTCCTAGGGAAGTCCTCATATTCATCAACATAATATGAGTACTGAATCAGAGGGGTATTAAATAGATGACTTTTGCAGTCCTTTCTGGCATTAGTGTTTTATGATTTTGTGCTTTTTCCGCTAGTACATCTTATTATTTTGTCTATAGTAAATCCCTGGCCTCTTAACTAGCTTGTAATTATTTTCAAATACATAGACAACTACAGAAGATAACATATTTGCATTATTATGGATATATACATTTACAAAAGATGTAAAATATACATAGAATAACGCAAATTAAATTCAGGACAGTTTATAATTTTTTAACTGAAAAAAGAAAAATTGGATCAAGAAAGGACACACAAAAGGCTTGATGTGTTTCATCCTTCTTTAAAAGTAAAACTGATGCGAATATGGTAAAATGTTGTAGTTAGATTAATAGTAGGTAGAGGGATATGTGATATGTTTGTTATAATGTATGTAGAAATTTCATTCAAATTAACCGCCTTAACAGTGTGGACATACAATTTATCTATCCATTATATCTTAATGGACCTTTAGTTTTCTTGCAATTTTATACTAATACAAAAAAATGTTGCAAAGAAATTCTGGGAGGCTGGTGGCAATTCTGCCTAAACATCACAGTTATCTGAAGAATTTTTTAAAAACACATATGCTTTCTTCTAGAGCTATGCATTCCATTTCGTTTTTAACATCATATCAGACCTAGGAAATAATATTTATAGGGTGCACTGAGATAAAGAGAAAAGTTTACTAATATATTGTGAAAGGGCACCAGCCATATCTGCCTCACCAAGCACACCCAGCACCCCAGTGGCTGAGAAGATTCAAATCTCAATAGATCGCAAACTTCTCAGTTTCTAAACTAGCTGTGTTCCAGGAACACTGGATGAATAGCTCTACTCTAGAACAGAGATTTTAAAATTTAGCTACAGATTAGAATCTTCTCGCAAGCTTTTAAAAATCTGTTATGCTCCGGCTAAACCCCAGAATGATTATATTGGAATATCTGACAGTAGGATCAAGATATCAGTGCTTTAAAACACCTCCCAGGCGATTCCCCCATGTGGCCACCACGGTTGAAAACCAGGTCAAAGAACTATCTCTGAAACTCCTCCCATGATAAGAATCACCTGGAATACTTATTACATGCACATGCCCACACTTTAAACTCTTCGGTGACCGGCTTGGGAAGCTGCATTCTTAACAACGCCTCAGGTATATATACCTAGATGCAACATTGCTGTGTCTCAAGTGAGCAGTGGTGAGAGGGCTACTATGGAGCCACTTGAAAGTCCTTATTTGTTGGAGCAATCAATGTGACAAGTTGTTTTGCCTTTCTGGATACCTCCCATGTTTTAGAGGGCTATTCTGACCTAGGTACTGCAATTCTGAGTTTGGCTGGAATTGGAAAAATTAGTTCAGAAACCATCGGAAAATGATCCCAGCCCGTGGAAGAGCTGTATAGGGAGTAGCTATTTGTTGGCACATATCATATTGTCCATTATGTGAGGAAATAACCTTTGACAGTCTAGCCACAGAATTCTTTCTTACCTTTCTTTAAAAGACTGTAAAGAACACTGGCAAAAAATGGGCTCTGGAGTCAGACAGCCTTGGTAAATCCCGGTTCCGCTAAACAACTAATTGCAATCTTGGGCAATGCCATTAATCTAACCATGCTTGGGTTTCCTTCTTGCAGAAATAGTCACAATAATGATAGTACCTACCCTCATCTTGTCACAAAGATTAAATAATTATAAATGCCTAGAATTTAAGTGCTTGAGAAAGATTAGTTTATTAATATTACTATTATCAATTTATACTTCTCGGTTCTTCCCTCATTCAAGTATTCTTATATTTTTTTATCTAAACTTCTTCCTATTTGTACCCACTCAAATTCCTATTCCTTTATTTTCACTGATTGTCACAAAGGAAAAACAAAGCAGTAAAATACCAAAATTCTTAACTATTTAACAGATAAATTCTACATATTTTCTAAAATATATTAAGCACTTTCCTCTCCTTTTTTTTTGGCCACGATTATTAATAATGTTAAGAATGTTAATTCAAAAAATAATACATTGACTGTTTCTAGTTTTCTGCTTTATGCTATTTAGATCTAATTATGTCAAGATGTCTAGCTCTTGGTATCCCATCCCTATGTTAATAAATTGCAGAGTTAACCCTTTTGGCCAAGAAATCGGGAAATTCTTTTTTATGTCAAAGTTTACCCAGTCATGCTGAACTTTAATCCCATTTTTTCCTAGGTTTGTTTTTTGTGCCCATTTTAAAAAATGGAACTTCTGAAAACTATTATTACATGATATTGATTGTAGAAAGAACTTCAAAGCTTTAAAAATTATACTAGAATGTTACAATGTTTCTTTTTGAGTTAAATTTCATATATAAGACGGGCCCTTAAAGAAATAGTAAAAGGAATAACATTTGAGATAATTTTAACCATAACGTGGACCCCATTATAGACCCTGAGATCAGAATTCTGTTAACATCTATAAAACTTGCTCACTTAAGACTTTTGACGTTATTTAGTACTTTGTTTTGTTCCAGGGAAGTGGGTGGTTACCTAAAACCATCTGGTTTTTGTGCTGCATAGAAAGATGTCAATGGTCAAGGCAGTTCAACATCATCATTGCAGCAGCAAACATAGTTGAGATCTGGGAAATTCACAGAAGGCTACCCCAAAATCACATCTCACACATTTTTGTTATTTCCAACGACTACTTCATTTTACAAAGACAAGTGTAGTAACTGATACACTGAAAATAATTAATGCCAAAATCCCTCTCTAGGCAGTGAAGAATTTGGGTCATTTCAGGGATAGTGTAATATCTATGTTAATTCTGCAAATCCCACAGGATCCAGGTCAGCCATCTACACAGTGCAAGAAAGAAAACCATACTTTCAGATAACAGTCAGGATGATGGTTATGGTGACTACCATGATGGAATGCCATTTAATGATGTCAACTCACAAAAAAAGTGATTATCATTTGTAACATGTTAAGAGGAAAAAGTAGATTCTAATTGTCACATGAATACAAAAACCTACCAAAGTGACTCAAAATCTGTATCAGTATTTTGTTGGAAGAGCTGAGTTTCACCAAGGTAAATATTTATGTACACATATCTATGTACTTGTGATTTTGTACAGTTTGTGTGTATGTGCTATTGTTTGCTCTTTGAGTGTCATCCTTGATGCTTTCTCTTTACTTCAGCTACTCTATTCTCTTGTTCATTGAGTCCATTTGATTTTCCCTCCTAGATATATCTAAAATCCAACCACTTTTCTCCATTCCACTGCCAATACACTGGTCCACCCACCATCACCTGTTCTATCTGTTCTCTTTTATCCCCGTTTAAACAATATTCCAAATCATGGCTACTGTGACCATTTAGAAGTACAGATAGGTTTATGCTTCTTCTCAGAGCCACTCAGTAGTTTCCCAGGTCAGATAAAATTAAATTAGAATATCTTTAAAACCCTTTATGAACTTGCCCTACTTATATCCCTACCCTAATATCTGAAAATGACTTGGCATCGTTTTGGTAGGTGGGACAGGCACTGCTGCTTGCCTAGTTTATGTCAGTTTGCCTCTTCTTTCTTACTGCAATCATCCCAATTTTGTTAGGACTGGCAATTATCTCGGTTTTCCTTGGCTACCACATTTCAGCCAATGATGTGTAAATGAATATATATGCTATGGGACTTCTTTCAGATTTCCAGTTGAATATTACTACTTAAAGAGGCTTTCTCTCAGTATCCTATATAAGATTAGATTCTTTATTATCCATTTCTCTCCTGAAATCCTGTTTATTCATAACAGTGATGACAATTTGTAATCATATCATGTATTTTTTGGTTTGTTATTGTCTGAACCCTCTGCAAGGTCTGTAATGACCATTTCTGCCTTATTTATAGGTAGAAATTGTCTCCTCTTATTATAGCAGTACTATATATATGGTAGTAGACAAGAGAATTATTAAAATAATTCATTTTATAAGTAATTATCAAACATTATAAACTATAAGTCTATTATGTCAGTAAACATTTGTCACACATTTGTTTTGCTTAAACAATCATTCTTCACTGTAAGAGACATAACAGTAAACATGACATGGCTAATTCCACTATGAAGGACACATATTACTGCAAAAGTAAAACATGAACACAAACAACCATCATGTATGATAGGTGTCATAAGTATGACACAGAAGCTAGAGAAGTTTAGAGGAGAGAGAGATCCCTATGAATTGGGATGTTGGGAAGAGATTATGGGAGAATCAATGTCTAAGTTGACAAGAAAACTCTCATGAGGGTAGGTGGGTGGGAGCCAACTCAGCTCAGCAGGAGAAACTCAGAAGGCATCTCCCAAAAGTTCAGGTTATGTGTGAAGCACAGGGAGTAGGTGCAAACAAACATATCACATCTTTTGTTCACTTCTTACAACCCCTTACCTTGAGGCACTCAGTTTGGATTATGACTCAGTTTGGAATAAGGGTAAGCGTACTCTAACAAGGCAGATTTAACAAAACACACTGTGGAGATAAAAGAGAAAGAGAGAAAAGGAAAAGGATATGGTATCTTACACAAATTCTATCAAAATCTTTAGGGAGGGTGGAGTAGGGAAGTTAATACTTTAAAAAAGTATTTATGTTCAAATTGGGAATCAACCAAGATAAAAAGTATAATAATTAGTTTTAAGGGTAAGAACACATATGATTAGCTGTTTAACAGAAACGTGAAACAGGAGAGGAATGAAGAGCAGCCTACAAGATGTGTGAAGGGTCCATGGCATACTACATAGCTGTAAAAAATGAAATCATGTCCTTTGCAGCAACATGGATGCAGTCGGAGGCCATTATCTCAAGTGAATTAATGCAGGACCAGAAAACCAAGTATCACATGTTCTCACTCATAAGTGGAGCTATGCATTACATACACACAGACATAAAGATGGTAGCAATGGACACTGAGTTTTCCAAAAGGAAGGAAGGAGGGAGAAGGGCAAGAGCTGAAAATCTTCCTATTGGTTATTATGTTCACTGTTTGGGAGATGGAATCAATAGAAGCGCAAATCTCAGCATCATGCAATATACTCTTGTAGAACACCTCCACATGTACCCCTAAATTTAAAATTTAAAATAACAATAACAAAGATAATGTGGAGGGGTAAAAGTAATTTGTCTCTGAATGCACTCTGTGATCTCCCTGTATTTTACTCTCTAAATGCTTTTGGCTCCATTTAGCTCAAGAACCATCAGTAGAGGGAAAGTACAGAGTTAGAGCTAAGAACCAAGTTTCAGTTACCTGTGAGAGTCTGAATAAACACAAACACACATATGTGTGCATATGTGACAAGTTTTCAAATTATTGTAAAAAATAATTTGCAACGAATAGCCTATTTCACTTGTATGTATCAATTAAAAAAATGTCAAGAGCTACTTCTCCAGTTGTGCCATGTAATTTACATAAAAGGGATATATGTGTGTGTGTGTGTGTATGCACATGCCAAAAAGTATAAAGACATATTATATATAATTACATAGAGCTATATTATTTTTACATGTGTGTATATATACATATATTCAGATATATATTCAATATGTTAGGCTTCAAAGTCATTTCTTATCATTCGTGTGATCTGAGCCTCACATGCTTCTGAAGAGTGAATGTTATTTTGCTGCACATTACTTTTAGATATGGAAGTATATATAAAGAGATAATGTCACCTGTCTAAAGAAATAGATGCCCAAAGCCAAGCAGAACCAAGATTTCAAAACTGAGTCCAGCGATCCTTCTTTTACATTTAGAAGAGCATAAAGTCATCTCCTCTTACAGCAGATGAAAAAATGATTAACGTGGTGTCTCATATATAATGTTGCCCTAGATTTATACATCGCATTTCTTCCAAGGGGTTTTCAGAGATTACCTCATTTGTCTTCCAACATCCATGAAGGATAAGTAGGGGCAGGTAGGCTCATCTGCATTCCCCAAGACGGACGATTCGAGTCAAGAAAGGGTGAAGTCACAGCCCACTGCTGAGCTCAGGCAGCAATCAGACTGCAATTCATGCCAGCTGCTTCTATCCTCGGGCTCGTTCCATCGATTTGGGTAACAGAATTTTGTGAGTGGAGGTAGCGGGGGATGGGAGAGTGAGGGTGGGTATATTCTAGAAAAGAGATAGCTTTGTTATTTTTTTATTTTCCTTTCTAACATCTCTCTCTTGTGCTTCTGCTCACTGGAACATGAGAGAACAGTAACAAGATCTTCAATAGGACTTTCCCTTTTGCTCCAAAATGGTGATTAATGTCTAATGCTTATAACAGAAAGAATATAAGTACCTCATATTCTAAAGAGGCAAAAATAGGGTCCCTCATCTTCAGAGCTTTCTAAGGCAGCTGAAGTAGACTTAATGTCATTCTGAATGACATTAAGCCTCTTGACTTTCCTTACATGTTTATTTTTTAAAAAATGAGAAAGAAGACTTTGAGGAGGTCATCAAAAGTCATAGACTCTTGCCATAGACACTTAGCCTCATGGAAAGTAAAACCTCCTTTGTCCAACATGCTAATTAAGTGGGATCTAAGAGAATCCCTAATAGATATTGGGGTTCCAGCATTTCAGTGATTTCCATTTGTGCAGGGTATTTTTGATCTTCTCTGTGTCCATCTAAGCCAAGGGAAAGTAAATATTAAAAAGACAAAGGAAGGTGACTTCAGTATTGCAACTTGTACCTCCAGTACTTGGTCCTCAAAGTCAGTGGGCATCTTGGAAGAAAGCCGGATGGACTCCACAGAAAAGGACTACTCACCAAGCAAGGAGCCTCAAGTAGCAAGAGGCTATGGAGTGTGCCAACAGGATCAGATTCAGGAGACTGTGCAGAAGGAAAGTACCCCAACAGAGCCCTCCAACTACTCATGTGTGCTCCCCAAGAGAGAACCAGCTATGCAACTAGTTGAGCCTGGGAGGCAGCAGCAATCAACAAAGAAAAATAGAACAGCACCTGTCATGCAAGGCACAACTGTACATTTTCCTTTTCTTTCTCCACACTTCACCATGTGAGACAAAGGAGAGGAAGAACATATTTAAAGGTCAGCCAGCCAATCCTACCCTAGGCTCCCAAGTGAGGTAAGGATAGGAGGAGTAGACAAGAAAGTCATACACCTTCCCCATGAATCAAGGAACACCAAGTCTGATTCACTGCATTGGAGAGGAAAGTTTTATAAAAGATGTGAAATTAGAGTTTTCAACTGGGTAGAATCTGAGTAATGAAAAATTGCTTGAAAGTAATGGAATCTGCCTAGGATCTTGTTAAGAGATCTCCTACCCAGCTGAAAGGAGGAATGTGACATAAACAATAGGAGAGTAAGGACTTGTAAAAAATAAAACCATTTCATGTTTGATCCCCTGAGCTATGCCTTCTCAATAATCTAGATACAGGCAGATGCAAAAATCAACTGAGATCATGGAAAAGGAATAGTGGAATTCAGCAGTGAAAGGAGAATATTATTCATGCTTCTCCACAGAAATGATTTACTGAAATAAAAACATCTCATAAGTAATAGGTGGAATACAAAGAAGTGAACATTTGCAGCCCTCTCTCTCAGCAGTATTTGAGCTTTCAGATTCCTTCTTTTACACTCAGATGTGGGCAATGCACATTGAAGAATCTACAGAGGTTTGCACTTGACACTACAAGGAACATTTATTTCAGACATGTGGCTACATCAATTAAATGCGATGTGTATTCACAACATTAGTCACTCCACACAGCAGCTCATTAGAATGCATGTGCCTTGCAAAAGCAGCCAAGATTCAGTGAGGCATAAAACCACAAAACATCACTATAGATCACACACCACTATTTTTAACAAATATTAAATTTTTACAATGGTTTTCTTCACCAAATAATGTATGCCAGTCAAAATAACCACTTTCTTTTTCTCACTTACTCAGGGTAACTTCGGTTTGACCTTTCATCCTGATTATACAAATTGACCCTATAATTACCGTAATTCAATAATCATTTTTAAAAGTGTTTTCCCACATTAAAAAATGACAGCCATAAATTTTGCATAAAATATTAAAGAATAAATGGCTCTAATAAAATATTATCAGGGGCAGCTATTTCTAAATCAAAAGACTCATTAAGTTTCAGCATGAGAATAAGTAAGGTAAATCACATAAATTAAAAAGAAGAAAGTGAAACATGGTTATATAAATGACTATTTTAGTTACGTGGGCAGATATTCACCAATAATCTGCATGCAGCTTAATATGATCACTCGTGGTACCCAACACAATACAAACAGGAGGATTCAGCGTGAATCGGAGTTCAACTGAACAAAGATTCTCTTACGGCATCTTATAGGGACACAGTGTGTTGAGGATTGCTCTAGACTCAGAAATGCAAAAATAAATAAGACACAGTCAATAAGGAGGAAAAAGTGAAAGTTTGACAATGTCTCTGTCAGCAAGATTCTAGGTAACAAACCAACACACTTACTAGCTAAAAGCAAGTCCTGTTTGCTGTATCAGTCAGGGCCTGATGACAAACAGATGGTGAGCTCAGTTAAAACAGATGATTTCACTGAAGAGGATTAAAGCAAAGGACCATTTATAGAGCCACAGGAAGGTCAAAGGATGCAAGGAGGGCTAGTGAAACACCAAACAATGTAGCCAGAAATGTGATCAGTCCTGCTCACCCCTACCGGGAAGGGGTAAGGAGAAGAACCATAGGTATTAAAAACCTACTGAGAGCTGAAACCAGAAGTAGGGCTGCAGGACCAGACAGGAACTATGGCAGGAGAGGAAAGCAGCCAATCCCAGAACCTCAGCAGAGGTGGGGACTATAAATAGTGAGTGTGTGTATATGTGCAGAGAGACAGAGACACAGACAGAGACAGAGAGAGAGAGAGAGAGAGAGAGAGAGAGAGAGTGTGTGTGTGTGTGTGAATTTGCCAGCCATTAGAGAAAATCTAATTTGACTTCGTTATGTTGTTTTTACCCCTTGGTTGAAGTAGGTTAAAGATGAAAGCCTACCTCACACCACCTTCTCTTATTTTCTGTCCATTGATAAACCTCTCCCCATATTTTGCAAAGAGAAAAATTCACAGCAAAAGTCCATATTATGTCAGCTTTCTCATATTGAGAGCTCTGCTATGCCACTGTTGAATTTTTCCCGAGATTCTTGCCCCTAGACCCCCTTCAAACTCTGCTTCCTTGGACAGATTTGGCAATAGCTTTGTAAGTGATGTGGACATAATTGCCTAAAATAATGAAAACCTACAGGAATTTTTTTTATTTTTCATTTTCCCCTTAGGCATATTTAGTATTTTTTCCCCAGGCAGATCATTCTGAGTGTGTGAGTGTGTGTGAACATGTTACAAAGACAACTACTGTGTTAATCAAATATTCAATTTGAAATAAAAAAAAAAATTTTTTTTAGGACACAATTCCCTAGACCTTCCCTTAATTCCCAACCTCAGTTTGCATATACAGCTTCCAACAAATATTGTCAGATGATGTACAGTAGTAATAAAAACAATTACATGTGGAAATCTCAGTATGCCATGAACTCTACTAAGGGCTGATATTTATTTATTACTATATATTACTATCAGTCTGTCTTGAGGGCACTATTCCTGTCTCCATTTCACAGAAGAAGAAACTGAAGCCTTAGTGATATTAATGAATTTGCCCTAAATCACAGGGTTAGTAACTCTCAGTGCCAAGACTCAAATCTAGATTTGATGGTCATGAAGGTTTATGTTCTTAGCATTATGCTCTATTGTTCCCAATTCATATGTACATAATACATCTTACCAAATCACACAAGGGATGCTAGACTCAAAGTTTGAGAATTTGTGCCAGGTTCAGAGTTCTGACACTAGAATAAGCTTAGAGATCTGCCTCTGCTATCCAACTGTATGCAGTTTATTTATTTGGCCAGATTCTAATATGCTTCCTGAGCTGGAAGGATTATGGTTTCCCTTATTAATTTAATCTTGGTGTAAAGACAATAAACCATGTATATAGAAAATAGAAAGTTGGAAATATTCACGCCTGTAATCCCAGCACTTTGGGAGGCCAAGGCTGGTGGATCACGCGGTTAGGAGATCGAGACCATCCTGGCCAACATGGTGAAACCCCGTCTCTACTAAAAATACAAAAAATTAGCTGGTCGTGGTGGCATGCGCCTGAGGCAGGAGAATTGCTTGAACATAGGAGGCGGAGGTTGCAGTGAGCTCAGGACCTGCCATTGCACTCCAGCCTGGCGCCTGGTGACGGAGTGAGACTCTGTCTCAAAAAAAAAAAAAAAAAACAAAGAAAGTTGGAAATATTACATACCAAACTTTTAAATGAACAAATATGCCTATCACCCAGTGTATTTCCTGTCTCTCCATATTAAGAAACCCATACATACAAAAATCTCACTGTTGTCTGAAGTAACTTTATACTAAGCAATGCTGCCTTTGCAACCATGTAAGCTCTCTAAAATCAAACCATAGGAGTAATTTGCAAATATAAAATAACTCATTAAAATAAAGGCCACTGCCCTTGCTACTGACTAAAACAGCTGATTCTTTTCTTAGATGTCTTCACATTAACCTAGTAAAATAAAGTTATCATTATAATAATAAATGGCTTCATATCAAGTGATGATTCTTCTATCTATAGTTTCAAACATTTAGTTTAATTCTGTATTTTAAAAAAAGTAGTATCACAATGAAAAATTCAGTGTCTCTAAAACAAAATAATAATTTTATTTTCTTCCAACATTCAGCTTTTTGGGCAATGGCATCATTATTCCCTCAGTCATTAAACATTAATAATAACATCTTTTTTCATGATCTATATAATTAATAACTGATATCTAAATAGCATGTAACCATTCACGAAAAGAAAACGAAAGTTGTGCATATCTACTTATTCTTTCATAAACCACGTAAGTGGAGGCACGCTGAAGCTACAGAGCAGTGACAGATACTACCTGTGATTCAAAAGGCATCTATCAGTTAAGGAGGCAGGTAAGGAAATAGAATGCTCAAAGTACCTAGTATGTATTGCTAAAATGTATGTTTGTGTAAACTGTTATTGGATAAGAGAACATGATGACCTAAATTAATGGAAAAAAAATGTCAAGGAACACTTCCCAAAGAGTTGCACAGAAAATAATGGGCAGATGACTGTAAGAAGACAATCAGTGAAAGAGAAAAGAGTGACTGCAAAAAAAATAGAGACATCATAGGATGCCCAATCATCTAGGAAGAACAAGCCTTCGGGGGAAACACAGGCCTCCAAGTCAGTGTGGGCGAGTAAAAAGAGACATTTACTGGGTTAAGCCTGGGTCACTTCAAGAAGAAACTAATGTTTTAGGGTAAGGAGCTTGGGCATTTCTCTACATGAGACGGTAAGAGAAGGAGGAAGAAGGGGAGCAGGGAGGAAGAGTTCAAGAAATGAGGAAAGGAGGAAAAATGTTGAACAAGTAGGGAACATTAGAATTTGTCACCTCTCCTAAAGTATCCAGGGGTTACACTTGTTTGCGCACACCTAGATCTGCTTCACTCTTGGGGTTTTGATTTTTCTTTGTTGGCAACATTCTCGGATTCTTTCTAAGAGACAACAAATAACTTCTGAGAGCCTCACTTCATTTTCTAAGAAAGGCTTCATTCCCCTATATTTCCAGGAGAAAAAAAATTCCTAGACCGGGTGTGGTAACTCATGCCTGTAATCCCAGCACTTTGGAATGTTGAGGAGGGAGGAATGCTTGAGCCAAGGAGTCCAAGATCAGCCTGGGCAACATGGTGATGAAATCTCGTCTCTACAAAAATTAGCCAGACATGGTGACATGCCTGTAGTCCCCAGCTACTTGGGAGGCTGAGGTAGGAGGATCACTTGAGTCCAGGAGTCAAGGCTACAGTGAGCTATAATCACACCATTGCATTTCAGCTTGGGTGACAGAATGAGACCCTGTCTCAAAAAAAAAAAAAAAAAAAGGAAAAAAAATCCTGGTAGAAGGAGTGCCTCATTGGCCTATGGAACTTGTGATAGAACATACTGATATACCAATTGTAGTAAACATATTGCTTGCTTAAACAAATATTGGAAAGTACATACATTCTCTCATTTATAGCTCCTTTAAGAGAAAACTTGATAGCCAGCGAAGTTAAATGCTCAAGGTCACAGGGAAGTTAAATGCTCAAGCCAAGAAATATTCAAACCCAAGTTTATCACCAATGCCTATCATCCACATATAAATAAATATCTTCATAATAGTCAATTACTAGCCAAGGACACTGTCCAGCAGTATGTTTTGAAAACTGATCCATTCTCATAAAGCACACTAACCACTCCACAATAAATCTCTGTGGCGATTGTCTGGAGTCCTACTCTAAAACTACTTTAGATTTTCCTTTAAAATAAATCATTCTAATAAAAGTAAAGACTTTAAATAGATTCCTCAAAATTTAAAATTTATATCCACATAATATAATGCTGTGCATTGAAGAAACAGAAAGATTAAGAAGAAATAAAGGCATCAAAATTGGAAAAGAGGAAATCAAACTGTCCCTCTTTTTAGATGACATGAACTTAAACATAGAAACACCTAACAAAAAATATCTTAGAACTAATAAATGAATTCAGCAAAGTTGCAGGATACAAAACACACAAAAATCAGTAACATTTCTACACAAAATAACTAACTGAAAAAGAAATCAAGAAAGCAATCCCATTTACAATCACTACAACAGAAAAATACCTAGGAATAAATTTAAGCAATGTAGTGAAAGGACTCAACGATGAAAATTGTGAAACATCAAAGAAAAAAAGGAAGAGGACACAATCAAATGGAAAAACATCCCATGCTCATGGATCAGAAGAATTAGTATTGTTAAAATAATCATACTACCCACAGCAATATACAGATTCAATGCAATCCCTATTAAAACACCAAGACATTCCTCATAGAAGTAGAAAAAAATAAAACCTAAAATTCATATGAAACTGCAAAAGACCCCAAATAGCCAATGCAACACTGACCAAAGAGAACAAAGTTGAAGGCATCACACTATCTGACTTCAAAATGTACTACAAATTTATAGTAACCAAAATAGTATGGTACTGGTATAAAAGACACATAGACCAATGGAACAGAAGAGAGAACCCAGAAATAAATTCACAGCCAATTAAATTTTCAACAAAGGTACCAAGAATATACACTGGGGAAAGGACACCTCTTCAATAAATAGTGCTGGGAGAACTAGATATCCAAATGCAGAAGAATGAAACTAGACCTCCATTTGTCACCATATACATAATTCAACTCAAAATGGATTACAGACTTAATCATATGAACCTGAAACTATGAAACTACTAGAAGAAAACACAGGGGAAACACTTCTGGACATTGGTGTAGGAAAAGATTTTATGACTAAGACTTCAAAAGCACAGGAAACAGAAAGAAAATTAGACAAAAGGGACTATATTAATCTAGAATGTTTTTGCATAGTAAAGGGAATAATAAACAGATTAAAGAGGCAACCTGTAGAATGGAAGAAAATATTTACAAACTATTCATCTGACAAGGAACTAATATCCAGAATATATAAATAGCTTACACAATTCAATAGCACAATAAAAACCAGAAAACAATTTTATTAAACTGTGGGCAAAGGATCTGAGTAGACATTTCTTAAAAGAAGACAAATTGCAACAGGTATATGAAAAAATGCTCAACATCACCAATTATCAGAGAAATGCAAATCAAAACCACGATGAGATATCATCTCACCCCAGTGAGAATGGATATGGTCAAAAAGACATAAAAATAACACATTCTAGCAAAGATGTGAAGAAAGAGAACTCTTATACACTATGATGGGAATGTAAATTAGTGCAGCCATTATGGAAAATGGTATGGAAGTCTCTCAAAAAAAATAAAATAAAAATAAATAAAAATGGAACTACCAAACAATCCAGGAGTCCAGTACTATTGGTATTTATCAGAAGGATAGAAAATCAATATATCAAAGGGATACCTGCACCCACATGTTTATCACAGCACTATTCACAGCCAAAATGATGAAATCAATGTAAGTGTTCATCAGTGGATGAAAGGGTAAAGAAAACGCGGTTTATATATGCAATGAAATACTCACCTATTAAAAATAATAAAATCCTTTCATTTGCAGAAACATGGATGGAACTTGAGGTCATTATGTTAAGTGAAATAAGCCAGGCAAGAAACACAAATATCATGTGTTTTCATTCCTATATGGGTGATAAAATATAGATCTCATGGAGCTGGGGAAAAGAACAATGGTTACCAGAGTCTGGGAAGAGAGATGGTTTATAGATACACAATAAACCATTTCGATAGAAGGAATAAGTTGGTTATACCGTTCAATAGCACAATATTTAACAATAATTTATTGTGTATTTTAAAGTAGCTAGAAGAGATTTGAAATGCTCCCCACACAAAGAAAAGATAAATGTTTGAGGTAATGGATATTGTAAATACCCTGATTTGACCATTACACATTCTATGACTGTATCAAAATATCACATGTACCTCATAAATAAGTACAATTATTATATGCATAGAGAAAAGTAAAAATAAAGGCAGAAAATATCATATGCATTTAGTTCTGCAATAGAAAAGATAGGGAGGGTTGGGAAGCATTTTAATGATGGGCATGTCTCCCTTCCCAAGCCTATTTCATTTCCAGTATGACTCCTGACAGCTGGTAGAAATGTGTGCCTCTGACAGAGCAGCTTCACACATTCTCAAGTGCAAAAAGTAAGACTGACAGCATCCTTTCCATTTCCATCATTGGCTGAAGTGTCTCCTCTCTAGGAAGGAGTAATTAGCTCAGTCTTCTAGTACTGGAAGTCAAACCCAAGTATCTTGACTACATTTACTCCTAATGCCTGATCTCCTCACAAATAGGATTTCATGTGATTTAAGTATTTTTTACATCAATGTACTTACCTCTGTACCTGCCTGGAACAAATGACTTACCTCTGTACCTGCCTACGAAATACATACATACACACACACAAGGGCATGTAGTGCACTTCTTTTCTGGACTTGAAATACAGACGGTTTTCAACTGAACCATTTATATTCTATGCCAGAATAGAAATCAGTCTCAAATAGCTACAGGCCCTAACAACGACTGTTTTGAAAATCTGACTCTATGTTATGCAGCATAGTAAAAAGAGCTCTGATTGAAGAGCCAAGTCCCGTATGTGTCATAAATTCTATTTTTTTTTGCATCTTTATTGAATAGATTGGTGCCCTTTCATAAAGCAGAAAGTGTTTAAGATGAATAGAGTAACAACATTTGACCTTTTAAGGTTCTGACAACCTGAGATTATAAATCTCAAATACTTACAGTGTGTTTTCGTGAAATTGTTGGAATTGTTCCCTTTGAGACTTAAAATACACAATTAAAAACACTCCTTGCAAAATTTAATAGGTATGTGAACAATAAATAATATTTACCATGTTATTTACAGTCATCTTAGAGTGTGGTGATTAAGAAGATTAAGAAGAGCACAGATTCTGGAACTAAATGGCCTGGTTCAAATCCAGGAATTTCTACTTCACAGTTTTGTGACTTTGGGAAAGCGAGTTCACCTCTCTTGGCCTCAATTTCCTCATCTAGGAAATGGGAATGACACTAATAATATCTATGCCTTAGTAGTCTTGTGACAATTAAATGAGCAAATATGTAAGGCCTAGAGAAATGTGTCTGATACAGAGCAGTGCTTCTAAGAGTTTGTTTCTGTGATAAGGACGAAGACAAGTACGTATTTAAAATATAAATATAGAACATTTTTTAACATAAATAGATAAGGTAGAGTCATTTAGGAAATATTATCTTTGGTTATATTCCCAGTTGAGAGGTTTCCTGTGGTTATTGTTAAAGCAAACAAAAAACAACTTTTCCAAAGTTAATCATAGTACTGAAATATAAACAAAAATCATGTAATCATACTAAGAACAGCAGCAATATAAACTAGCATGCATTGAGCAGCTACTGTATGACAGGCACTCTACTAGAAGCTTAAGGAGTTAGTGATTAAACCATATAAGATGAGTGGCAAAAAGAAGGAAGAGAAAAGGAGTGTGAATGAACACACAAAAAGGCTGTTTTTCTTCAGGGTGTATTTGAACACATTTGT
Organism: Alouatta palliata; assembly: GCA_004027835.1. NCBI lineage: Eukaryota > Metazoa > Chordata > Mammalia > Primates > Atelidae > Alouatta > Alouatta palliata. The sequence continues at coordinate 66,008 of PVKV010002996.1, forward strand.
AGATAAAATGAGACAACAATTATCTCATTTTGTCCTTACAACCACCCTATGTAATACCCACTCTTATTATTCTCCATTATATTGATAAGTAAAGTAAGGCTCCCAGTGGTTAAGTAGCTGGCCGATGATTACAGAATTAATAAGTGATGAAATCTGAACATAAACCCTGATTCAGGTGAGCCACAGTTCACATTCTTAACCACAGTCAGAGGCCATTGTTCTAAGCAAAGATGCATTTTGTATCCTACAATTTTTTTCTTATAACTTTTTTCAGTCATCTAGATTCCTCAGCAAAGCTTACCCAGATAGGTAAGCATTTTGAAAGGTGTAGAACAGAGAAGATTTTTTTAAAGGGAAGAAGTGGGAGAGAGCTTTCCATATTGCAAATTTTTGAGATGGTACGGGAAACAGCATATGTGCCATTACTGAATATAACTTCTGATATACTCCTTCATTCTTCTACACGATTTTTAAAATTACATTTACTTTGGATCCTTGGGTTTTGTCAAGCTCACCAAAATCATCTGTTTATTGATGTTGTTATTAATGTTAAGAAATGACTAGACAACACTAATTTTTTTATGTTTAGTGGAAGTCACTTTACTGGTGATCTTCTTATAACACAATTTACTCCCAACCAGAATCTCCAAATACGTCATGAAAAATAATTCTCAATTCTGTTTTTTATTCAATGAGGTAGGTCTAAGAGAGGCATTTTATTATTTCTCATTTGGTAAACTGATCCAAGGAAGAGACTGTAACATAAATAATACTGTAGAGGAATTTATAATCTAAACTTAAAAAAATAAAAGCAGTGACTTCTAGTAAAGGCAGTAACAGTTACCAAGACATCTCCAGCTTCCTGTTGTGGAACCCTTACTCATACACCCGAAACTGATACAACGTTCCTGTGTGTTCATTCACACTCCTTTTCTCTTCCTTCTTTTTGCCATCTATCTTATATGGTCTAATCACTCACTCCTTAATCGCTCAGATTCTAGTCTCTTCTCAGCTCCTATTTTCTGAAAGGCCAGTAACCACCCAATCAATAAATCCATTTGTTTTCATCTTCCTTGATACCTCTGTGGAGCCAGGCAACACTGATCAACCTTCCTCTTTGTCTTAAAATTCTTCCATAATTTGGTTTTCAGGACACTGCACTACTTGCTTCCCTCCCCCTCTTTTTCTTGCTACTCTTAATCTTTTAACTGAAAGCAGATCTTTCCATTCTCCATATGTCACTGTCAGTATTTCTCAATGTTCTAACTCTGATCATTTTCTCTTTCAATTTTTATTTCTTGAGTCATTTTCAAAGATCACTTCTGTAAGGATGCCTTCTAAATCTTTATTCCAAACCCTGTGGTTACTCACCTAATAAAAATGTCATTTCCAACCAGCTTCTTTTTCCCATATCTCATTCCAAAGATTTTGGAAGTACAGATACTTGCTTTATCAGTTTTCCTTGCTATTACTGGTAGCCATGGGACACAATTTTGGCCAATGAAATTAGAGAAAAAAGTCTAGAACAGGTATATTTTCTTGAAATACAAAGGACAAAATCAGAGGTACTACTCCTTTCGCCTTTGCTTCCTGGCTTGTAAAGTAAACATAAGACCTTAGAACTTTTGAATTGATCTTGCAACCATGCATGACATACAAGCATGTGAACTAAAGGTCAAGACAATTAGGGCAGTAAAGTGGAAAGAGAAAAATCCCGAGTCTCTGATAATATCATTAGGAATCTGACCCAATAACAGCAGAGATTTTTTGCTGTGTCAGGAAAAAAAAGAGCTTAATCATTTAAGCTACTATTAGACAGATGTCTCTATACAATAAAAATCTTGTCTCTATGTCTTCATTGCATTCACCTGTTTCCAAATTATTGCTTTGGTATTTTCACATGGATATCCATCTGCATGTCAAATTTATAATGAAAATCAAATTGATACAAAGAAGCCTGTGTATATGTCATTTCTTTATATTTTCTTAATACATGGTAGTATTTCATATGGAATAAGTATTGAAATATTTAAGTAAATTAATAAATTGTGATGCAATTGAACCCTGGGGTGACAAATTTAATTTCTAGAAACTTTCAATTAGTGGAAATAGCATGAAGATATTTAGTTCTTCTTCCCACTTGACTATTTTTATCTTGATAGTGTCAGTTTCCTGGGATAAGATCTCATGACAACTTGACAACATGGCTTTGTGCCTCTCAGACGTCAGTTCCTCTACACGGAAGTCACATATATAACTCAGCTAACCTAAAAGAGGCACCAAATAATACTGACTTCTTATAATGACCAGAGCTATTATACAGCAATGTAAGGTAGCGTTATCAAAACTGAACAACTGAAATGCCATCAGAGCATTTTGGCATGTGTTTTCCGATCCACTGACTCACGGAGCTTGAGGCATTATCTAACACAGTTACTCTAGATACCTATGGACACTTCAAAAAGTGAGTCCCTTTCTCTCCTTCAGAAATTCAACTTCAAAAAGAAGCTCTAACCATTCTAAAGTTTGGTTATCATCAGCAATGAGCTAAGTGGAAATCATCGCCAAACTCAAATTAGTAATGAAGTTATGTACCTTAATACCGTTCCTGAGAAATGCCCTATAGTCCAATGGATTTGTAGCAGAAGACTTTGATGGTGGCCCACATTTCAATCTGACTTTGAGCAGAGTACTCAAATTCAGTTCCAGTTCCCTAATCCACATGGTAATACAACAGGGTCCCTACTGAAGATCAAATGTGGTATTGTCTGTACAAATTATTTGTAATTAATAAAGTTTTATCTCATTTATTTGTTCTCTATTTTCTGTAATGTCACAAATAGAATTAACACTGCTGCAAGTACTATGGATAGCTATAATGTTAGATTACCTTTAATTTTCTCCTTTAATTTTCCATGCATTAACACCTCTTGTATTCCAATTTAATGTTTAAGTAATGTCACTTAAGTCTTAATTTGATTTCATCTCTAATGTTTCCGAGAGTCTAACTGGTTAAATTATTTTTCCCCACAGGAAAAAAAAAAAAATTTTTTTAGGTGGTTCCAGACAATCTAACCTGGTTAAACATTGGTAAATTTCATGAATTTTTCCTGAAATTCATACATTTCAGGCAAGTGAAGAAACATTTTGCTGATCTTTTTTTCTGATAAATGTCTTTGAAGAAAGCAAAGTAAGACTGTGAAGGAAGTAAAAAAACAACTCCTTATCCGCTGATTTTTACCTTCTGCCATGTCCAAGGTCAAAGAATCCTACAAAAGCCTTCATTTGGAGAAGTTTGAATGATGTCTCAAATATCAAACTGGATGACAACTCAGAGTCCGAAGAGTGAAAAGGAAGGACAGGGTGACTTTCTGCTCAAATAAGTAGGAGTTTTGAAAGTGAATCTGGAAGAAGAGGGGTTTTTCTCTCTTATTCTTTCTTATGTGTGGCTCCAGAAGACACAACCATAGACACATTGCCATCCGTAATGAAGGCAGAAATGAGAATCAGGTATCAAAATGACTTTATTATAATGGAAACTATGAGCATTCATATGCAGTAATCATGTTTTTCAGTTTCTCTCCTCTTTTCAAAAGAAATGCTTAAGCAATCAATGTCGTACTATCAGAACACAGAGTAGCAGAGTAATTAAATGCTAAAACAAATACAGAGAAAATAAGTGCTTATTCATTGCTCTTCATGGATTTAAAACTGAAACAGCCCTGGTACACCAGCCCAGGCTCTGTCCCCATCTACAAGTCCCCTGACAAAAACATACGAGAGATATCTAGCCTGATCAAGACACTGAGAACATAAGCAACCTTTCGGAGTCAGATAGTATCAAACCACTAAATCTTATCTTGGAAATACATAGTGTTACTCAGAAAGAATCCCTGAGTTGAAGAAAAATATCTATAGTAAAATGATACTGATAATTGTACTACTATTGTATTTTCTGTTTCCAAAGTACCTTTACATGTGTGTCTTACCTTCCTTCCAGTAGTCGACAGAGAAGGTATTGAAGTCTCCATTTTAGAGCTGGAGAAACTGGAACTCAAAAAAGATAACTTGTCCAAAGTCACATAGTAGGCAGCTGATCTGAGACTAGAGCTTCTGGCTCTCAATTTTATGTTTTCTCAGTGTGCCGTCATGATTGAGAAGGAATCTGTGAGCGAACAGAGTTGTAGCCTTGACCTCAAGTTTGAAAATGTCCTAGGTACAGCTGTTTCCAACATTATGTGAGCCTGATGTTCCCAAAACTGTGTTTAAAAACCCTGCTCAGGCACCCATCGATGGGGTTTTCAAGTGCCTCTCACAGTCTATTGTAATAGCTCATTTCCTGTGTGGTATTCTTTTCTCAGACACTTGTGTAGGTTGCAAGTTCAAAGTCAAACTAATGCCAAGAGCAATCAACTATGTATTCCACATGTATGCTAGGGAAGACAGAGTGGGAAGGCAGTAAAACAGAATCTGAAAGACATGTTCCTGTCTTTAAGCCTACATTAATTGAAAAGGTTTTCTCTATAGCAAGGAGAATATTTCTCTGAATATTAACATTGCCCTAAGACTATTTTAGCTTTTCTCAGCTACAAATGAAATTGAGCCTGGCATTTAAAATTTAAAGGCTTACCTAATGTACATATACATACAACTTAGTGAATATCACTCAATGTACATGCTTATAATTAAAATGGTGTGTATGTGTGAATATACGATCACCTCTAGAGTTTCCAACATGAGGCCCCACTTCCCTTGTTGCTATGAAGCCACAGCAAGCAGCTATGCACATTTCACTGTGCCTCAACTTAAATTCCAAAATGAAAAGCAAACACCATAGTGCTAACAAACGTTTCAAATTCCCTGAGTGGGGGTAGGGAGTGGGGGTTGTGGTGAGTGAGCTCTTGTTTATACTTAAATCCTATTCAATTACTATTTTCTTAGGAAGCTGCTTTCTCACATTCCAAAATGCTAATACGACTATCGGTGCCCTTTTCAAAAAACCCATACGACAATTCAAAAAAATCAGTATATTATAGAAAATTTAAGTATCACTCTAGGAGGCCCCATATGTTCTTATACAAATCTCTCTAGGGCTTTCCAAAAGCTTCTGTCTCTATCATTACCACCCAAGTTTGTAAGAAAGACCAATATCCTTGTGAATTCACACACTAAATTCCTTAGGACATGGTATAGTCGCTGCAACCTCAGCATTTAGCTCCGTCCTCAGTGAGCACATCTTCAAAGAGAGACTCACTTAATGCCATAAAACTGAAGTAACCAGGTTCATGGCAATACAAGAAAAAATTCTTTGTGATGTGGAAACAGATGTCCCCTAACATATTTTAGCATGTGACATCACCTTCTGCCATGCTACACATAACTTGTTTCGGTAAGTTTAAAAATAATTTTCATGTGAATTTAAATACCAACCCCCAACCTAGTTGCAATTATCATTCCATTCACATGACTCCAAGGAAAGCCTGTGTTTCTTTAAAATTTCCTTTTGTTCCTGTTGTGCAGCCTATATAACCTTATAGTAATTAAAAGCTATTCCTAGCCAAGGCAGACTAACATTTTAAATAGCTAGTTTCTGCTCTTTTGCAGTCAGAAGAAATATTTTGGCAATATATCACATATCAGCTTTGCAAAACCAAGCAGTAATGGGAAGCCATGCAAGACACGTGTCCTCACTGCCCACATCAGGCACTGTGTAAGGGATCACAACTATCAGATTGAGGGTTCATACACAGCCACCTGCACTCAAGCTGTGCCAGGAACACTGCTGTGTAGGCAAGACCAGGCAGAGCTGGCCAGCCAGGTGCTGGAAGCCTAAGCCACTAGGCAAACGGTAACAACTGCAGAGTACTTGAAAGTCGTAAGAATGAAGAAAATATCTCAGAGTCCAGGGAAACAACCTGACGAAAACTCTTTTCAGGGTCCCAGTTTCACTCCCAAATCTCAGCGCTCAGCTATCACATCATTTGATTGTCATTAGCAGGTAGAAAGATAAGTGCTCCTAGATCTACTTTGAAGCATGAATGACTTATCCTGTTTACTGACTATGACATGGGAAAGAATCATGCTCCCACATGGTGTTACAGATCTTAGAGCTCCCTTTGAAATTTCCCCTAGTTATCTCAAGGAGTTCCCAGGGGCTTCATCAAGTATTGCAAATGACTGTCACTTTCTTCTTCTGCTCCACCCACCTTGGCAATATTTTCAGCGGCTGCTTCATTCTCTACAGATGTTGAACAGGCCCCTCACCTATCCCTATGCACAGGCAGCCCTGTCTCATACCCACTGATATTTCTCCAGGCTGCCAGTTGTTCAAAATGGTCCCTCCCATAGGAAACTGTGGCAGTCCTGATGTACTGAATCTTCAGGATGCAAAAGAGATATTTCTCTCAGGACAACGTATTTTGTTTGGAAGTAATGGGAATGGCACTCATCTTTTTAAGTGATATTTATTTTATTAGAAATAATACAATCTTTCAGAAAGGCTATTAAAATGAGTGTTTTATTATGCTATTATGTAATTTCATATTTTTTTTTCTCTCATCTCTTCGTCTGTGGGAATTCACTCAGGGTGATGGCAAAAATGAAACAGAAAAAATATTAGAGAAAGTTATAAAATATAGTCTCAAACCTTTTTAGAAGGCCTAAGGGTTTTTTCATAGGTTCATAGAAGTTTCAGCTGAAGGCAGCCTAAATTCCCTTTACATTTACTTAATAAGTAAAGCAAATAGCTAAGGTATGTGGGGGGAGTTTACCTAACTAACTTGTTTACTCACATAGTCTTAAAACTAACCTTTGAGCTGGATAGCCCTCTCAGGGGATGTCAACCAGGGATATCACCCTCTAATGGTGCTTGCTTTAGGCATTAGAACCTGTACTTTAATCTTCAACCTCTAGTGGTGTTAACTGAAGCCTCTGTAATGAAACTTTACTAAATAAATGCAAGTCTCTCTAGCTAGCAGGGGCTGGTGGTTGCAACTGTTTACAACACTCTCCAAGGGGTCTGTAGGCCACACGGACCCTCAGCCAAACTAGCAAGGCATAATATCTGTGTGTCAGTGTACTCTCTTCATCATTCGCTGAGTCAAGGTCTGCAGGACGGAGCCCCGCAGGTAGTGACCCCGACACTCATCTACTTCTCCTTATTCCATCTACTATGGGGGGATAAAAATATGCGTATCCTCCCATATTTTTCTTCATACTCAAAATAGTCACAAGTAATATATATTCTGTACATTTAAACAAAAACAAACATATGTAAAGACATTTTTCATTATTAGTTTTTTAAAAGTGAAATTATGTTAAATACCATTTCTCAAACATCCTACTTTACCCAATCATGCAATATTATTATGGTTCTTCCAAGTCTGCTTTTAGAGATCCAATTTATTACATCCTTCTTTTTTGTAAGGCTTCACTATGTCCCCTCATGTGGATGCATAAGAATTTATTCACATATTCCCCTACTGATATGCTGTCATTCTTTCTAATTTTTCACCATTATAAGCAATGCCCAAACATCCTTTTCCATATATCCTTAAGTACCGGTGTTTTACTTAGATGAGGTTCAAAATTAAGAGTAACATTGCTCGGTCCAAATGTATATTTATTTTCATTTGAATACTTGCTGGTATATATTTTTTAAAGGATGCAAAAATTTACATTCATTCAGCAATGTCTGAGAGTATGCTTTTTCTCACATCCTGCCAGCAATGGTTTTTAAAAATCTTGCCAGTCTTCTAAGTGAAAATTGATAATCACATTGCTATTTTTAATTTGTGTTTCTAAGAAAAGACAAAGCATTTTTTTCATGTTTCTTGGTTTTATTTTTCTAATTTGGATTTGTTTTACTGGAGAGAGCTTCTTCAAATACTTTGCTCAATTTTTGACCATTTTCAAATCAGAACTCTCCAGATATTATAGAAATTAACCCACCAGACTCTAAATTGTAAATAATTTTCCATATCCAATTTTCATCTTATTTATGCCATACATTCCCATATAAAATGTTTGGATTACCATACAGTCATAAATTGCCATATATGCCTTTTCTGGACTTCTTAAGAAAACTTGCCCTACTCCTTGTCTCTAGATTTTACAAATAGTCTTTCAGATTAAATTGCAGAAGTTTTAATGTAGTTTAAATAATTAAATAAATTATTTAAATAATCCAAATGAAATGCATTTTTATACATAAAATATAATAAATTGTAATCTTACTTTCTAGATGGATAGTCATTTTACCCACACCGATTTGTTAAATAATCCATTCTTTAGCTATTAACTAAAACCATCAAAATCATAGTTAATTATTAAGACTCTTACAGTCTGCTTCAAGATTCAGTATTTTTCCTCATTCTTCTTTTTGTCTATTACAATAAAAAAAAAAACTATGCTGATTTGATTGTAGTACTTTTATGTAACGTTTCAATGCCTACTCAGGTAACACTATTATTTTAAAAATTCCTTGACTATTCTTGGATATTGATTTTTACCCATAATTATTAAGAAAAAATATATCTAATCCCCAATATTACTCTCCATAAAAAATACTTTTGAGATTTTATTTGAAATTATGTTAAATTTGTAAATTGAATTTGGGACAATTTCTATTTGTACTTTTCTTCCAACAGATATGTATTCCCATTTGTAAAGATCATATGTATATTGTTCAATAAAATTTTATACTTTTCAGCCAGGTGCAGTGGCTCATGCCTGTAATCCCAGCACTCTGGGAGGCCAATGTGGGTGGATCACCTGAGGTCAGGCGTCCAAGACCAGCCTGGCTAACATGATGAAATCCTGTTCTCTACTAAAAATACAAAAATTAGCCAGGTGTGGTGGCGGGTGCCAGTTGTCCCAACTCCTTGGGAGGTTGAGGCAGGAGAATGGCTTGAGCCCTGGAGGCGGAGGCTGCAGTGAGTCAAGATCGTACCATTGCACTCCAGCCTGAATGACAGTGAGACTCCATCTCAAAAAAAAAAAAAATTATACTTTTCTAGGTCATGGATTTACAAATACATTTACTTGTAACCAACAAACTTATTAAACGACCACATTAGGTCTTTATTTACCAAGGTGTCTTGGGCTGTCTAGATACTTCAATCATACCAACAGAGAAATAATTTTGTATCCTACCTCTCAAATTTTATATGATTTTCTCATTGTCTTTCCTACAGAGTCCAGGAAAATATTGAATAATAATAATGATAGTGGTTAACTTAGCATCTAGTTGAAATAATTTCAGCATTTAATTGTTTAGATTATTTATATAAGCTTTTAAAGATCTATTTTTATTATATTATTTTCTCTTTTTCTAGTAAGTATGGTCATGAGATTTATTAAATGCCTCTTAATAATGAGTTTTCTCCTTTAGTTATTAACCAAATGGGCTGTGTTGATAGATGTACTGATATTAAGCCACTCTTGTTTCCTGAATTAAACATTACTTGGTCTGAGTATAATTTTTTTCATAGATTAATCCTACTGAATACTGTTACATTTATAATTTTTACACCTATGTTTTAAATTGAAATATACTGATAGCTTTTTAAAAAACATTCATCAGGTTTTGCTATTAAACTTACGTAGTCTTCATAAAATATACTTTGGAAGCTTTTTTCTTTCCCAATAAAGTCACAGTCATACTGCTTATGTACCAGTGTTTCAGAGATTTCTATAACAAAACTCATAAAAGGTGCTTGAAAGAATAACCACTTACCACCTAGGCTGTGAGGTTGTGGGTCAAACCTAACTGCCTAAATTTCTGCTTCCTTATGATGAGTTTCCTAACATCTTCTGAGCAGACACCCATCAAAAGCGATTAATGTAGACCTGTCAAAATTCCAATCCCTGGACACAACAGGCTCAAACTAGACCTGCCTTGCCACCCACACAACCACTCTTCTCAATAGTACCCTATGATTTTTAAAAATAAAACTGCTCCCTAATCAAACACTAACAAGTTACTAGAAAAAATACATACTGTTTTTGGACATGTGTAGAAATAGTTCAGAAATTAAGCTACAAGGATAAACATTAAAATTCACAACAGCGGTTGTACAGGAAGGAGGGAAAGGAGAGAAGAGACTGAGGAGGGGGATATAGAGAACCTTCATTTTATTTATGATGTTTTTTGCTTTGAATACTATCCGGGTGGGGTGAACACGTCAGCTTATTATTCATGTGACCTCTCTGCATGTTCAACTATTTCACAAGAACACTGTTCTATGTCTCATTATGTTACCATCATGCAGCTGTCAGGAAGCTCATGCAATGTCTTGCACTTGCCCGACCACCCTGTGGACATTTGAACAGGTGTCTGAGCAAGTTGTCTCAGCACTGAGGACCTCAAGATCCACCTATACTCAAATTCTGGATGAGCTGGCTATCTTAGGAAAAAAGTGTGATCACTAAGTTTCCAATAGGACATAGCTTCTATAAATGTTCAGGAATTCCAGTACGTGTGGGTTAAGACAAAATAAATACCTTAGAAAAACTAGTGTTAACACAATTAGTTTGTAACAGCTTTACTGAATCACGTCAGTGAACTACAGTCATGCATTGCATAATGATGGGGATAGGCTCTGAGAAATGCGTCATTAGGAGATTTTGTCATTTGTGAACTTTGCAGAGTGTACCTACACAAACCAAGACAGTATAGCCTACTACATACTTAGGCTGTATGAAATAGCCTATTGCCCCTAGGCTGCAAACCTGTACAGCATGTGACTGTACTGAATACTTCAGGCATTTGTAACACAATGGTAAGCATTGGTGTACCCAAACATAACTAAACACAGAAAAGATACGATACATCTACAGTACTAGAATCTTAGAGAATCACCATTGATTTTATGGAATCAGCATTGAATATGCATTCCTTCACTAATGAAAATATCATTATGCAGTGCATGACTATGTATGTCTTGATTATAATGCCCTTTAATTTTTTTATTTTATTTAACTTTTATTTTAAGTTCAGGGGGTACATGTGCAGGTTTGCCATATAGGTAAACTTGTGTCATGGGGGTTTGTTATACAGATTATTTTGTCATCCAGGTATTAAGCCTAGTACCCAACAGTTATTTTTTCTGATCCTCTCCCTCCTCCCACCCTCGACCAGGTAGTGTTTGGTTTTCTGTTCCTGCATTAGTTGCTAAGGATAATGGCCTCCAGCCACACACATGTTCCCGCAAAGGACATGATCTTGTTCTTTTTTTATGGCTGCATAATATTCCATGGTGTACACATACCACATTTTCTTCATTCTACTGTTGATGGGCATTTAAGTTGATTGCATGTCTTTGCTACTGTGAATAGTGCTGCAATGAACACATGCATGTGTCTTCATGATAGAACAATTTATATTCCTTTGGGTATACACACAGTAACAGGATTGTTGGCTGGGATGGTATTTCTGTCTTTACATCTTAAGGAATCATTACACTGTCCTTCACAATGGTTGAACTAATTTACACTCCCACTAATAGTGTATAAGCATTCCTTTTTCTCTGCAAACTTGTCAGCATCTGTGGTTTTTGACTTTTCAATTATAGCCATTTTGACTGGTGTGAGATGGTATTTCATTGTGGTTTGATTTGTATTCTCCAACGATTAGTGATATCGAGCTTAAAAGAAAAGCCATTCTTAAATGTTCAGTGGAGGTAGAGCTCAGTATGAACTTAGGCCAGCACTCCATTACAGAAAAACAGGGAAGAGTATGCTTCTCTATCTAGCGATTAATTATAATAACTTGTTCACCTTTGAATACAGAATAGGAAGTGGTCTTACCTAACAATTTTATTTAATTGAAAAAGAGAAAACTAATTCTGGATATTGTCATTTTAAGCTACATTAAGCAATTTTTCTGTAATTTACACATCTGTAGACACGCAAGTGTGAAAGTACTAAAAGCACAGTTCTGCTTGCCTTCATAAAATAACAATGAAATACCTCTCAGTCAGGCATCCATTCTGCTACAGCCAAGAGATTTTACTTGTTTATTTTTTATTGACTTTTGAAAATAAATTATGTTATTTTAAAATTTTACTGTTAATTGACAAATAACTATATACTATATGATGTTTTGGTATATGCTCACATGGTGAAATAATTAAATCAAGGTAATTAACAAATTAATCATCTCACACAGTTGTTACTTTTTTGTGGTGAGAATACTTAAAATCTTCTCTTAGTAATTCTGAAATACACAATTCTTTATTACTAATTATAGTCACCATTCCGTGCAACAGATCACTAAAGCTTGCCCCTTTGATCAGCATCTCCCCTTCTCCACATTTTCTTCCCCCAATGTCTGACAAATACTGTCTTCCTCTCTACTTCTATGAGTTCAACTTTTTTAGATTCTGCATACAAGTGACAGCATGCAGGACGTGTCTTTCTGTGCCTGGCTGACTTTGTTTAACATAATATCTTCCAGGTTCATCCTTGTTCATCCTTGTTGTTATAGATAACAGAATTTTCTTTTTTAGGGCTGAATAGTATTCCATTGTGTACATGTACCACATTTATCCATTAATCCACTGATGAAATCTTAGGTTGCTACCGTATCTTAGCCACTGTGAATAATCTATTGCGAATAATGCTACAATGAACATGGGAATATAGACACTTCTTCAATATACTTATTTCAATTGCTTTTGGATATACACTATTAAAGCAAACTAAATATGGCCTGAAAAGGACTTCATACTACTATACTTGAGTCCTTGCAGATGAACTGCAACCTTACTTAACAGGTGTACAAGACTGAAAACCTAACTTGGGTGTATGCACCTGTAACAACAGCTGAGACCTTGGTCAAACCCAGCAGCAATACTTCAACCACTTATACACTGCTGAGCGTTCAAACCGTGTTCAAATAAGGCAAACACTGAGCTGTAACTATTCAGCTATTTCGGTACCTCGCTTCCGATATCTGTATGCCACTTCCCTTTCCTTGTCTATAAATCTTTTTGCACCACGTGGCTGCGCTGGCGTCTCTCTGAATCTACTGTGATTCTGGGGGCTGCCCGATTCTTGAGCAAGGAATGTCTTGCTCAATTAAACTCCTTTAAATTTAATTTGGCTGAAGGTTTTCTTTTAACAGATGGTGTCAGAAGCGGGGACCAAAGTACACCTTCTAATGACCCCCAGGGGTACTGAGTGAGTAAGCAAGGTACCTTCTGAACCCATTTATATCCATGGATCTCTCGGAGCAGCTGGGGATTGTGGGTAAGTTCTCGTGGATTCAGAGCTCCACAGATTTGTGTTTTGAGCCCTCTGAGTTTCTTTGAGCAAATTTCTGTTCCAAACTGGGTTTGGAAGTTGTGACAGAAACTGGACTGGGTCCAAGATGGGATTTGATCAGGTAATTAACTGGTTTGGATCCAGTTAGAGGCCTCTTACATCTGACTGAGTCATAAAGAAACTGGAAGTAAATGGTAATATTGCAGGGGGGTGGAAAATTGTCCATTAAAAATTTATGGAGCTGTTTGTGTTCTACCCCTCTGTTTCATTTTTCTTGCGTGCTTAGGTAGGAATTATCCTTGGCTAGTTTCATCAAGGGAACCTGAGAAAAAGCCAATATTTTAGATAAAAATGGGATTCTTAATTAAAAAAAAAAAAAAAAAACTGAGTTCCTTCTGGCCTACATATTAGGCCCAGAAGGCAGCAAAGTCTTACAGAAAGGGCAAAATCTAACTATAGATAACTTAAAGCGTAACATTCCAAGTGAACAACAACGTACTGAAGTCCATTAAAAAAAAAATTTCTTTTGTGTTGCGGTTGGCCCCCAGAGTTATAGTGTGGCAAGCAGGGTTGGGTTGCTAGGGCCACTCAGGGAAGGGAAGCCAGAAACCTGACATGCCAACAAAAGGGCAAAAGTGCTTACCAGTCACACTTCTAGCCTCTCTCTCGCTACACAATTGAATTGAATGAATGATAAAAAATCACGGTTTATATCCCCTGTTAAGTTTTGATTAACGGGAAAAAGGATTCATGAAGCTAATGTTGAGCTATAGTGAATCTGTTGTGCTTCATGTATCTTTCTGTATTGCTTTATCATAAAGAGGGTTGCCTTAGTTTAGAATGTGGGCCCAGGACCCTATAAGCCCACTGTTCAAGACGGCCCAGCAAACTGGTTAGTTATGTCTTTGGGAGCGTGACCTTGTAAACACATGGCAGTACTTGCTCTTGGTCTCTGCCATTTTGTAACAGTAGCCCAGGTTCAATCCTAGCTTAGGGAATGAATACTTTCCGGTTAATATCTGTATAACTTTTATTATTTGCTGATTCTCTTCCCCCTCCATGAACAAATTTCAAGTTCTCTTTTTAAATCTTCCTTTCTCTGAGCTACATCTAAAGATTCTACATTTTATAAAAACTGCTTACCACCTCTTTGAAAATACCTATAGTTAAGTCATAATCTTAGTTGAGGCTTGTTGGTTTTACCTGTGAGTTTAAAAGTCAGAAATACTGGCCTCTTGGCAAGGCTAAGTTTGGGTAGTAAGAAGTTTAATAGGAATTTTTTGTTTTTGTTTTTGTTTTTGTTTGGTGAGATGGAGTTTTGCTCGTTCCCCAGGCTGGAATGCAATGGTGCAATCTGGGCTCACCGCAACCTCCACCTCCTGGGTTCAAGTGATTCACTGCCTCAGCCTCCTGAGTAGCTGGAATTACAGGCATGCACCACCACGCCTGGCTAATTTTGTAATTTTAGTAGAGACAGTGTTTCTCCATCTTGGTCAGGCTGGTCTCAAACCCCTGACCTCAGGTGATCTGCCCACCTAGGCTTCCCAAAGTGCTAGGATTATATGCGTGAGCCTTCATGCCTGGCCAAGAATTTTTAAGGAAAAATTTTAGGAAAAAATTAAAAAATTTTAAAGAAAAATTTTAAGCTGTGGTTAAAAGTCAGCTTAACTAGAAGTGGACACCCAACCAATAGGTATATTTAAACAACCTTTTTTTTTCTCTTCTTGGATCTTGTTTTTCTGGAAAAAGCATTATTTGTTTTCTCAGCTGACTAAATTATTTTTCTCCATTTTGTCTTGCCACTCTTAATGTACACATGAGAAGCCCTAAGACAACTTCTAGTAGCCCGGGACTCCTTGAGAAAAACAGAGGAGGAGCCACAGAACCCGTTTTAGGTAAATCTATGTTTTCCTCATGAAACCCCAGGAACTGAAAGTGAATAGATCCCTCTCAAAGTCTGAGGATCTGTTTTGCATTGTGTTACCTGATGTTTTTGACTTTGGGAGGATTGGTTTGCATTATGGGAGAACTTTAATTTAGTACGCAATAAATAGGTAGAAAAGAAACTTTAGTGATAGGGTAATTAAAAAATGGGCTGATGGGCTTTAAGTTGCCATGTAATAAAATGCACAGTAAAAGAATTGCACTCTCTTCTCCTTTGGCAATCCAGGATGCAATGTAAAAATGGGGCCCTCAATTCTGGATATCTGTTTTGCCTTTCAGCTGTAGCTGATTGTAGTAGGCTGTAGAAACTGCGTATTTTCCTAGCCCTATTTTTCCAAGGACTCCACCCTAAAGCCAGTAATCCAATTAAAACACTTAGAAGAAACTGGTAAATGAAAAATCTTACTACTACTGGATCTTCTTTCTCTCTGTGTAGTTATATATGTGTCATGTGTAATCTTTATATAAAAGAGCGCTAATTAATTTAAACCAATAAACGCTTAGATCAAATATTTTGAAAGAAAAATAAAAACTGTAATGCCTTTTAGTTCATGTGACTTTAGTTATCTTTGGGAAATAGGTTTTAAAGACTGTTAGCAAAAATAAAGACATTGGGTGTAAATTAGGCAGATTAGATATTAGATTTGTTGAATGCTTTAAGATCATAAACTCCATCTTTGGCTTTTGAAAATTGTTCAGTTTAATTACTTTGGAGCATTAGGGTCTACATAAGGCCTGGGGCCATGTAGAAAGCCACATCCCTAACTATGCTGAAAAGAGACCTTATCTGCACCTAGCATATAATTAAAATAACTTAGGAGATTTTTCACCAAGATTAAAAATTGCTAAGAGTTACCATGATAGCATGTAATTGAGACTACTGGAAACATAGTTTTACATGCAAGGTGTATGAGGAGAGTAAAATGTGTTTTTGATAAAAGATTATAAAAAGGCATGGGAATGCAAATTTTTGCCTAGTTTAGAGGATTAAAGGATTGTTTTAAATTAGATAAGATACAGCTGAAAGTTTGAACAACTTGTGGAAAGTCTGTAAAAATTAATCTTGTAAAAAGAACTTCTGTGTGGATACTGGCTAAAGTTAACGGGGTATTATTAACTTTTTCTGTAAATTGAACATTGGAATAAAAGCAAAACAGGCTTTCTTAGAGCACTGATCTGATCTTTGACAAGAATTACAAAGGATTATAAAATGTGAGAATCTTACCATATGGTCAAAATGATTAAGAATGATAAGCTTTGTCTATAAGGTTTTATTAAAAATTGGGGTTGACATTAATAGTAGACTAATGCTAGGTTGAAATTTGGCTTTCTCTCTTGAACAAATTTTCATGTAATATTAGAAGATGACGAAATTTTTTTTTTTGTTTGCCCTTTGAATAAACTATCAGAAAAAGAAGGAAAAGACAAGAGTTTGGAAAGCTAAGTCTTCCTTCTATCAGTGAGTAAAGGTTTTTTCCTTTTTAATATTTTTTAGTCATCATTTTGGCTAAATGAATGACATATGGTAACCTGGAATTCTATTTCACAATATCAAGTGTTTTAAACCTTTACCATATTTGATAGGATTCCTAAAATCAAGTTTCAGCTTCCAAATTGTCTTTTCTGACCTGTAACTTTGAGATGCTACCAAGGGCCCCTGAAGCATTCAAAAGAGAAGTAAACAGGATTATTTGACATGTTTCGTTATATGGGAAGCGTTGTCAAATAGAAGATAATGTTGAATCTTTTTTGGGTTATATTTTAGTGGATGTCATCAATGTCTTACAAGATTTCTAAAATTCTAATATGTCAGGGAATACGCCACCAGTTATAATTATGGTTAAGTTATTGTAGACCACAGAAATAATCAAATTGCCTTAACAATTGCATCTTTATGACTAGAGTCATTTCCACAGTTAATTGCATAATGCTGATACAGTTTCTGAAAACTTCACAAGCATGCAAAATTCTAGAATATGGTGTATTTTAGGAAGTTCGTGAAAGAATGGAAAGGATCCTGAAAAGCACTCTTAAATACAGGTTTCTAATAACTTTAAATTCATATCATTTAGACTGGTAAGAATTCCTGAAACTTTAATCAAGACTGACTAGTTTATAAAACTGTTAACCCAAGTAGAACAAAACTTATTTGAATACCAAGAAAATACTTTGCCAGATTTTTATGCTAAATCAGCCAATACTAAAATTGTTTTGTTACATAATTTGAATAAACTCCATGGTCTAAGCCAAGTTACCTATAATAATCCATCAGTTATCAGTGCTAGGCACCTAAATTGGAAAAACAACTGATCCAAAGTCCAGTGTTAAACGTGGACTCATGGAGAACCAGGATGGCCACCTTGTCCTTCTTGAGTCCTTAAAGCTATCATTAAAAGTTCTACATTCCATGTCTCATCACAGAAAAGATAAAATAATCCAAATTGAATATATTGGTATAGTGACTTATAAATTGCTAAATAGTTTATAACCAGTGTTTGGTTTGTCAACCCATATTCCTGAGAAAACAATCAAAGCTTCTGGTACATTTGGTTGGCCGTTGGGCCGTTTAAACATTTTAAAAAGGGATTTTATTCAATTGTCATTTTCAATGCATGTTTTCGGTTGTATAAAAGCTTTCCCATGCCAAGAGGGCTAATGTTATAAAAGTACATGATTATCCTACAGTGTATATTCACCAGAAAAAGAAAGCTTTCTATGGTTCACTGTGGACAGTCAACCCCTTCACAATCTAGAACCCAAAGATCAAATCTTCTGAGAATGTCAGAGAAAGACTGCCCTTGCCATCCGCACTACAGCAAAACTTCAGGACAGTGAACCTTGGGTTCATAATCCCACAACTGAAAAGGGTCCCTCAACACTCTTGGAACATACACCCATTGGAACCGCTTTAGGTAAAGCTAACCAGGAAGGTTTCCTCCCAGAAAAAGATGGCATCCTTGAGGGGAACAGTTTTTTCCAAGATGGATCAAGACTTCTACTATCATGAGACTCTCATCTTTGAGTATTTTTTTCCTTGTGCCTCTACGAACAATAGAAATGAAAAAGGGGTCTGTTATGTGGACTTATGGGGTATACTTTTATTTGTGAAGGATTCTGCAGCCAGCATTATACACAGATAACCTTATACTTTGATTAAGATGAAGGCCCGATGTACGTGAGAAATTTTAGTGGTACATATGTTGCCTCATAATCAGTCAGAAACAGATCATTGGTTCACTCCTCTTAACAGACATGATGGGTTAAAAAGAACATTGCCAGGAGGCCTTCGCTCTTCTAGAAGGGCATCTTAGGTCTATTTTCCATGGTTGGAGTAAAAGAGGTGGTGATTAGAAATGTATCCCTTATGATAGGCTCTATGGCAGATTCTACTGTAAAGGCTATAGTTACACAATAGACTTTAAATTCTTCTGTCAAAATTATGCAAAATAACAGAGTTGGCTAAACAGAAAAGTATCTGTGCAGCTGCTGACAATTATGACCTACGTAGACAATGTTAGGTATTTTAGAGATTCAGTTGTAGGGAATTAGCAAAAAGACCGGTTCCTTAAGTGAGTAGACAATCTAAATAATTCTTAAATTTATTTGGTTTTAGGTAGTTTGGTTTATGGGGACCCTGGTCAAGGAGCATACTCCAAACTCTTGGTATTACCCTCTTGATAGTTTTAAATATAGTCTTCCTGGTATGCTATATTCTCCCAAATGTTTTAAACGTTTATATGCACCCATCTCTAAAATGTCAAATAGTCTCTTTTCAACTAGAATGACAAGAGCTGAAAGAAATGTACAACTATGACGACATTTAACTTATGAATGACATTCTGAGACTGAAAACCCCAAATGTTGGTAACTGAGAGTGGTGCTAAGATCTTGAGTTTTAGTCACACTCTTATCTAAGTGAGAACCTAACCAAAAAGAGGGAATTAAAAAAAAAGAATTATGGGAGGCCATTGTTTTGGACTGAGCTCATGCACTAGGCCCCAGTACACCAAATCAAAGAAAAATGGAGTCACTCATGCTAAATGTAACATAATCGAACTAAGACTTTAAGGAAACACATATAACTTAGAACAGACCAGGTTTGTTTTTGCCCCTGTAAACAGGGTGTTCCAGCATAAGGAGGTACTGTCTACCCAGGCCCTTGTTCCCACCTTTGCAACACTCACTGTTCTACTCCGTCCGAGTGGGTTTCTAGACCTACATGTATGATGGTAATAGTGACACCAATGACTAAAGTTTTGGTCAACCTCTCAAAATTGAGAAAATGACCAAAAGGGAGGAATTGTTAAAGCAAACTACATAGGGCTTGAGAAGGACTCTGTCCTTCTACATTTGAGTCCTTGTGGATGAACTGCAACCTAACTTAATAGGTAGACAAGACTGAAAACTTAGGAGTAGGTGTCTGCAACAATAGCTGAGTCTTGGCCAATCCCAGCAGCCACACTGCAGTGAATCACACACTGCTAAGTGTTCAAACTGTGTTCAAATAAGGCAAACTCTGAGCTGTAACCAATCCAGTTGTTCCTGTACCTCGCTTCTGATTTCTGTATGCCACCTCCCTTTTTTTGTCTGTAAATCTTTTTTCACCACGTGGCTGCACTGGAATCTCTGAATCTGCTATGATTCTGGGGGCCGCCTGATTCCGAATCTTTCATTGCTCAATTAAACTCCTTTAAATGTAATTCGGCTGAAGTGTTTCTTTTAACAATACCCAGAAGTGGGATTTCTGGATCAGGTGAAAGTAGATCATATGGCTTTTGAGAAACCTCCATAGTGTTTTTTCTCTAATGATTATACCAATTTATATTCCCTCCAACAGTGTTCAGAGGTTCACTTTTCTTTACACACTTGCTGATACTTGTTAATTTTTGTCTTTCTGACAATAGCCATTCTAACAATTGCCTGGTGATATGTCAACATGGTTTAAATTTGCATTTCTCTGATGATTAATGATGATGAACATTTTTTTTTAATACACCTGGTGGCCATTTGTATATCTTCTTTTGAGAAACGTTTATGCAGGTCCTTTGCCAATTTTCTAATTAAGTTGTTTTCTCATTATTGAGTTACTTGAGTTACACATATATTTTTGGATATTATCCCCTTATCAGATGTATGATTTGCAAATGCTTCCTTCCAGTTCATGGGATGTCTCTTCACTCTATTAATGGCTTTCTTTTTTGTGTAGAAGCCTTTCAGTTTGATGTAATTTCATTTGTTTATTTTTGCTTTTGTTGCCTATATTTTTGGGGTCATAGCCAAAAAATCTTTGCCCAGACCAATGTCACAGAACTTTTTCCCTACATTTTCTTCTAGTACATTTTAGTTTCATGGCCAAAGTTTTTTATGTTTTTTTTTTTAAACAATTTCATAATTAAACTTCCTTCCATTTCTATGATCAAAAAGTCTTTCTCCATGCAAACATCATTATTTCTTGTGGAAAATGTCAATGCTTATTTTTTCCTCTTCTGTGAGAGCCCAAAACAAAAGCAAACATAATTTTTGAAGAGATGATATAGAACAAGTACTGTGTGAGCGCAGATAATAGTAAAACAGAGAGAACAGGATGTGACAGAAAAAGAGAAACAGTGTGAAGAGTATCAGCGGAGTGTAATGCATGTGATATATAAATTCCAGAGAAGAAAATATATGAAAGAGACAGAGATGAAAATGCAAATGTATGGATAGTAGCATAAATGCTAAAAGAAATAACTCAAATGTATAATCGTTCTGCTTCTGCTTAAAATATTAAAAGTTGCTAGAGACTGTTACCTCCATTCTAACACTGAGAAGTCAGGCACACTATAAAAATATTAATTTTTATTAAACTCATCAGGAAACTGAGTGACTTTAAAAAAACAAAATAAAACAAAATCCAGACAGTTGACAGACTTTTCCCAGACCCTTCTTCAAAAAATTAAAAATAGAACTACCATAGGATACAGCAATCTCACTTTGGGGTATTTATCCAAAATAACTGAAAGCAGGAGTGCTAACAGGTATCAGCAGTACAATGCTCATTGCAGGACTATTCAGAACGGCTAAGATGTGGAGACAACCTAAACATCCATCAATAAATGAGTGGATAAAGAAAATGTGGTATATAAAATGGAATATTATTCAGCCTAATAAATAGGGAATATATGCCTGGATGAACCTTGAAGACATTATGCTGAGTGAAATGAGCTACTCACAGAAGGATGCATACTACATTATTCCAATTATAGGAGCAAGTATCTAAAATTGTCAAACTCATAGACTCAGAGAGTAAAATTGTGATTGCTGAGAGCTGGGGAGAGGGGAAAAATGAGGAGTTGCTACTTAATGAGTATAAAGTCCCAATTATGCAAGATGAATAAGTTCTGGAAAGCTGCTATACAACATTATCCCTATAATTTTTTAAGAGGGTAAATCTCATGTTAAGTGTTCTTAAGATAATTTTTTTAAAAAGAGGGATTAACCATGAATAAAAAAAATGATAAACTGGACTTATCAGAATTAGAAGTTTTTATCAACAAAATGTATTATTAAGGAAATTATTAGGCTAAGCCAAAGACTAATAAACCTCTAACACTTAAATACGATGAAAGCACTTGTATCCACAATGTATGAAGAAATCTGAGAACTCAAACAGAAAAATAACACTTTTTTTTATAAATAGGCAAAAGACCTGGATACTTCATTTTTCAACAAGAGACAGAAGAATGGCCAGTAAGCACAGGAAAATGTGCTCAACATAATTAGTCATCAGGAAAATGCAAATTAAAACCACAATGAGACACCACTTTATAGCCACTAAAATAGCTAAATGGAAAAGCTTGGCAATATCATGTGTTGGAGGAGAAACTGGAACTCAAATTACTAGGAATAGGAGTAAAAAGTCATGTTATCAATATGGAAAATAGTTTGACAGTTTCTAGGAAAGTTAAACATGAATCTGTCCTATAATCTAGAAATTATACTCCCTAGTATTTACCCAGAGGAATAAGCACATTCTCATACAAATATTTGTCAACATATGCTCATAGATGTTTTATTCATCATCAAAAACTAGAAGCAACCTAAATGCCCATCAATAAATATAAATGAACAAATTGTGATACATCACTAAAACAGACTGCAATAAAAAGGAAGGGGCTACTGATTCATGCAGGAAGTGAATTAATCTAAAAACTTGTTGAACAAAAGATACTAGATAAAAGAGTGCAAAATGATATGATTTCATTCATATAAACTTCAACAGCAAGCAAAACAGATCTATAGGAAAACGTTTGCCTCAGGTTGTATGGAGTGGTAATTGGCTGGAGAAAGGCAGAAGGAAACTTTCTGGAAAAACGGGGAAATGGTCTATTTCTTACCTTGTGAAAGTGACATGGGCATATGCAATTGTCAAGCTCATGGAAGAGAACACTTAAGATCTGCACAGTTTATTACATATAAATCATATCTCAATTTAAAAATTATGTCCTTTGTAAATAAATACCACTTATCAACAAGTAAAAGAAAAGTTAACTTAATTATAAAGTTAGCAACATTTTAGAAGCCTCAGCTCCCTCTACATGGAATCTGTAAACCCCCTTGCAAACTATGCCACAGTGAAGAAAGGATCATTTCAAAAGGCAGAGGCTAAGTGAATGAGTTGGTTGAGGGAACCACGTAGTACACATTTTTAAAAAGGGAAAAACAAAGCCTATGGAACAAAAGCAAAAGTTTGAGACATGAACTCAGGTATTTCACAACAGATAATAACAGCTATTTTTTTCTGTAAATAATGACCACTTCATTATAACATTTATTTGGACAATTTCAATTAGTTATATATGCCCAAGTGCCTAAAAATTTTGGATATAGGTTTTTCTCCCCTAGTTGAATACCAACCTTGTTTTCATAATTGATCAAATTTTAAGTTTCAAAAGAAATGTGCTTTGAAACTATCAGTTGAAGTAAAAGTGCCATACTGTGGGGGAATAAAAGTGAGAGAAAGCCTATGGACAATATATGTACCATAACATAGCCTAGAACAAATAAAGGATCTCAGACTAGGCCTCCTTAGATTTTTAGAATACTAATTTTTTCATCTTTAAAATGAGCATAATAATACTTTCCTCAAAGGAGTTTTATGGAGATTAAAAATATATATAACATATTAAACATGGTGCTTGGTATACAATTAGTAATCAATAATCTCAATTTATCTTTCCTTACCTACTATACCATATCTCACAGACAAAGAGGGAAGCCAACTAACAGAATTCATCTCTCAATAGATATAGTTAGACTTAAACTTCTTAAGAAGCCAATTTAGAAAATCAAGTGAAGTAAAAATAAACTAAATGCAAAATATTTTTGTCTTACATAGAAAAACTAAAAAATGAAATGGACCCTTCTGTCTAGGGAACTGCTCTAGAACTAAACTGCCCTGGGCATATAACACAACACACATTATGTAATATACATATCCAGTCTTGATAACTTTTCCTGAAAGTTTCAAGTACGGAGTTGCTAGTAATTGGTAGTAAAAAAAACTTCTTAGGACATATGTCTTTCCTGGGAAGTGTGCAGATTCTGTCCTATAAGCAAAGAATTTAACAAGCTGCTGGTACAGCAAGGATTTATTATTCTCAGAGCAAAAAGAGGGGAGCTCAATGTACACTCCAAAATAAAGCAGAAATTCAAATTTCCACAGTGAGCAAAAATAATTTTGTGACCTAATTATATGTTTGCAGATTTGTTGGTTGTCCTCAGAGGGTGGTGAAAGAGCCTTGTTCAGTATCTTCCAAAGCACCATGTTGCATGAAGAATGGGGAAAAGAGACAAAGTTTTATGGTGATGTTCTCTGCCTTTCTAAATTTCCTCTTGCTTTTAAGTTTCTGCTGTAACATATGAAAGACTCAGAATCTCACAGCTTGACTTGTTAGGGCCAAACTCTGTAAAAGATGTCCTGAAAATACTTTTGTCTATGTTTCAGTTTCCAGGAGCTTTAAAATGAAGCCTAAAGTCAGTATACATCCAGAAGATATCAACTTTACTGTACGAACTAGGGTTCTCATAGCCTAGCCATGGGCTTCAATTTCAGGCTTTAAAATTGCCATCCGACAGTGGGATGTTACGCCAGCTCATCCTGAGAAAATAATTTCCTTATAGGGAGAAAAACAATCAAAAGGTCACTCTAACGCTAATACATAAAAACCCTTCACCCCCCTATGCCCCGCCTCTCCCCTGCCTGTCAATCATTCTCTATCCTTATGCCAAAGAGGGAGACTTATTGAGGTAAATGGGAAGGATGAAGGATGTAGTAGAAGGGAACAATAGTCATCCTGAATCAACAGTTAGACTCTTCCCATTTGTTATGATGATTAATTGCATTTCTGCTGAAGTGACTAAGATAATCAGTCTTAGGTCCAGTTGTTTAGAGGAGCACAGAACAACTGGTTAGTGAGGTAATATCTGCATTAAGAGCACAGAGGAAAGGCCAAAATTTCTCTCTAAAAATATCTAGTACGATATGTATGCAAATGATATGAAATGGCAAAGTCACGTGTTTATTTTGCTGGTTACTTCCAAGTAATAAACCCAATAGGAAAACACAAGCAATTTAATCATCTGACTCAACTAATTAATATTCAACCAATATAGAAGATCTGATCGTCCTGGATCAGTCTAGTATGATCAATGGTTTGCTAGGACCAAATATTTAAACTACCTTAAAACACATGCATGCAATTTATTAACCTTTCAAAACATGCAAATGTTCACAATCTCATTTCTTATGCCTTAAGAATATTATAATCTTAAAATATTTAGGTTGTTACGTGTTTAGGACTGTAAGCTGTACTTTAAGTCACTTGCTTCTTAAAGTCTACCAGTAGACTCCACAATTCACTTTAAAGAAAAACTTAAGAAATGGAAGAAAGAGGCAAGGATAAAGACCACATGTCCATGGAAACTATCAGCACGTTAATGCACTGCGTTTCCACTTAACACTTCCATCACCAGAGCTAATTGTTAGCTATGTTAAGGAAGAGGTAATGTCTTAATTAACAGTGCTTGGTAAATGCATTCTGGTTGCACTTCTTAAGCATGTTCAAAATTCACAAGTCTTATTTCACAGTAGGGGTTCCAGTTCATTCCAGGCTTTTATGTCATAACACCTCTAATCAAGGAAGAAAGTTTTTAGAAGACCCCGAATAATTAGTTTCCAGAACTAAAGTCAACAAAAAGCATAATTAATAAGTAAATTAGTCATTTATCTCCAGAGCATTAACATTCATGCACATTTTAAATGAAGGAGATAGAAACACGTTTAGCATGTAATATTTCTAACTCTGATATTTTTAAATACTACACAAGCCCAAGAATTCAGCGACAACATTTTCACATCTGTAGCACAGAGTTCTTATAACTCAATCCTTTCCATACCCCACCCTATCTATGTCTTGGGACTGTTGGAGAATTAAATTTAATCAGGTGCTTTGCAGAACATAAAATCCCATAGTTTCTTCTCTGTTTTCCCTTTCGTCCTGAACATTTCTCTGCTTATTCTCTGCACGGTTGCATTACCCACTCCCACCTTTCATCTGAACCATGTTTCCCTCCTCTCCTCTCCAACTTTATGATGTTTTCACCTTTCCCTCCATTTCTCTCCTCTGGCAGAAGGTTAAAAACAAAAACAGCAAAAAGCAGTGGGTGAGAGCTCTGGACACAGTTAATCAAAACTGGTCTAAATGTCCCAGCTGCAGTCTACTCCTTTTTCACGTTATTTCCAAAACCAAAGAAGTTGGAAAGGAAAAGACAAAACTCCCAGGCAAACTTTTTTCAGGTGCCAGTTTTAAACCAAATTTTTACCTTTTTTGTTTAAAGAAGTAATAAACAGCAAATGTAGGGCCACTTGAGAAAAAACAAAATTAATAAATACAGAAAACTATTTTGGTTAATATTTCCTCAATTTGATTTTTACTGTAAGAAAGCCGGAGGCAGCTGCTAGAACAATAACAGCAATAATAGCAGCAACTTACCCTTACTAATTACTCTGTAACAGGCAGTGACACTTTACATATATTTATTTAAACCTTACAACAATCCCATTAGGTAAATATTATAAAAGATGAAACAGGGGAACCAAGAATTTCCTCTCCCAAAGCCAGTAAACAGAACAAAATCAGAAAATATGGCTCTAGAATCTGCCTTCCTAAGAATTGTACCAGATAGCCACATCTGTTTGGTTCCAAGTATGTAAGCGGTGCATTTACCTAAGTCTTTGTTCTACAGTTTTAAACAAATGAACTTTTCTGGGGCTGAGATGCATAGACATCCCTTCAAAACAAAATATTTTCTCTGTTAAATGTTCCCACCAGTAGACTAAGTTTTATTATAAAGAACGGAAAGAAGAGAAGAGTCATGAGCAAAACAGAAACACCAAAGTGAAGTCAGAGTTCAGTGACCTTTTCCCTACACAAGGCACTGTGGGATTCCCCAGGTCCAGCAGCATCCCTTAGCTTCAACCAGAACTCTCCTGAACCCACTGACCCACCTTCCATTAAAGAGTTTACTGCCTCACTGTTTACAATAGCAAAGACCTAGAACCAACCCAAATGCCCATCGATGATAGACTGGACAAGGAAAATGTGGCACAAATACACCATGGAATACTATGCAGCCATAAAAAACGATGAGTTCCTGTCCTTTGTAGGGACATGGATGAATTTGGAAACCATCATTCTCAGCAAACTGACACAACAACAGAAAATCAAACACCGCATGTTCTCACTCATAAGCAGGTGTTGAACAATGAGAACACATGGACACAGGAAGGGGAGCATCACACACTGGGGTCTGTTGAGGGAGGCTAGGGGAGGGACAGTAGGGGGTGGGAAGGTTGGGAAGGGATAACATGGGGAGAAATGCCAGATACAGGTGTCGGAGGGATGGAGGTAGCAAACCACACTGCCACGTATGTAAATATGCAACAATCCTGCATGATTTTCACATGTACCCCAGAACCTACAGTACAATTAAAAAAAAATAGAGTTTACTGCCTCCTGCCTCACTATTGGCCATCAAGTCTGTCACACGAGTTCATGCTAATGGGGGAAATTTAAAGGAGAGAACTGCCTTCCTCTTCTCAATATCTCCCCAACAGCATTTTCTCCTGTCCACAAATTTTAACAGTGTCCTCTAGGGATAGTGCCTGAGTATTTATCTAACCAGGAGGGATGATTCAGTTGGAGGAATATTCAGACCAGGTAGGAAGACTGAAGAATCTAGGACAAAAGACCACTGGGACTTTGCTTGCCCTTCATGTAAAGAGAGCAGTTAAAGCTTCTTCCTAGTGTTTCCAGTTACCTTCTGTTTGCTTTGGTGCCAGTAACAACATCAAGAAAAATGTAGGCAGTTTCTCAATAACACACTGTATTATTTTGCATACCATATAGAGAGAATACAGTGTAAGAGTAGAGCACTTTTTCAATCCCCTATTTTGGAATAATTACTATACCAAGAAAGTTTTAAATATGACCTAATTTCCACTTGCTTTCTACCCACAATATCACCCACTTCACTTAAAACAACAACAACAAAATGTAAACCGAAAGATCAAGTCAGCTCTCCTGAAAAAGACAAATCTGTTCTGAAAACTTTTGCTCTAACCAACTGCCAATTTGGCAACAAGCCAAACAAATTTGGGAAAATAAAAAAACAATAAACAATAAACATAAGACAATCATAAACACAGTGCAAAAAAAAAAACACTCTAATGTCAGTTACATAAAAAATCTAATCGTGTGGAAAAGCATAACTTTTTCACAAAGAAAGAACTGCGATTACTTACAGTGTCGTGAGACTTATCCTTGACATCATAGACTGTTAGCTTTATTTTGGTCTCCTCATAGATGGGATACTCAGATGGGAATGTGACACCAGTCAAAAACAGTGGGTCCCTTGTTCCCTGTAATAGCACAAGCAGACAACTTGGATTCAGTAAGGCAGCAACTGCAAGTTTGCAGCACGCAAGTGACACATGAGAACGCTGAAAGTGTGCCTGAGTCTGTTTTTCTAGGAAATAGTTCTATTAGAAGAGATCTGAATTGTCAAATGCTGTCCATGGCCGACGACATGGCCCAGGGCCTTAAAGCAGGGATACAACTGCTGATAGTAAATGAACCTGCATCACGGTCAGAGTTGTTTGGAAAAGTTTATTTTCATCATCTACAGAACCCTTCTTTAGGGTTAGTCAGTTCATTTAAAATACATTTAATAGATATGACTTGTAATTTGTGCAAACAATCTAAGATATTGACTGATCAAATTAAAGTGAAGCTATTTTCTCATAAAGAACCCTGTGGTAATCTTATCCTTCCATTTATTTCCTTTTTGTAATGATTCAGTTGAAAGTCAAGCTCTGATAGTGTCCATTTGTTTTTAGTTGTTCAGCTCTGATTTTTTTTTTCTCAGAATGACTGGAAAAACTAATGAAAGAAACTCTAAATATGATGGATTTGGGGCTATAAAATTAGTAGCTCAGGATGCAATGCACAGGATATTTCATTGCCTCAGAATTCATTTTTAGAGCTGACATCCAGCATTAAATTTTATACATATATATCGCTGAATATCATGGAGATGTTTGCTAGAGTTCTATAAACCAATTGTCTGTGGGAATTTCTGGAAGCCCAAGTCATTCATTCATTCATTCATTCTTTTATTCAACAAATACTTTTTGTTCGGCACTGCATCAGACACTTTGGAAAAGGCAGTGAATAAAACAATCAAAAACAGTAAAACATGTTCAAATATAAAATGTTAAAATGTGCCAAAATAAGACATTTCTTATAGTTAAGATGGCAAATTTTATAATACGTGTATTTTATCACAATAAAATAAAAAATAAGAAAAACTCAAAAATGAGTGAATAAGTTAATTTTGGCAATATTTTAAAAATAACAGAATTTTTAACTTTACATAAAATGAATAACTTACAATTTTAGTTAAGATGTCTTTATATGAATAAGATTATTTTTGTTAATTCAACTATAGCATTATATATATTATACCAATGCTGGAACCTAAAATTTCCAAAGAGCATATTCAGGGCTACATGCAGTATCTGGGTCATTCCCGTTACAGAAATGACTCCAGTTCAGTCTGAATCATTTATTCCACCACTGCATCAAAGCAGAGAGTCAGTCCTGAGCCAGACAGGTCTGGGGCAGGCTAGTTAGGTTCTTACAGAGAAATTCCTCATTCAAAACATATGCAGCTCCCAAGTCTAAGAAAAACAAGCAAATCTTAAGAAGTTTAGAGTATATACTTTCTCCAGCCCCAGATGTTTAAATAAGTCTCTCTCATTCACTAAGATTGTGAAATGTGTGATCAGAACAAAATAATCAAAAGAGAAATACTTCCTCTTTTGAATCTGATCCAACACAATAACAAGTTTCCTCCAGACACATTTTGAATGTTGTATTACTAACAGTAAATGTAAATAGGAAACCGCCCATCTGATGAGTATTACTTATATCTTTTGCCTGAAAACAGTTTGTCAAGTTAATCATCTACGTTTCCTTGAAAAACGTCGTATGTTGAAAGACACACACAAATAGCAGAAAATATAAAGTTTCCACAGACTAAAGAATACGGGGCGGGGAGGGGGGAAGAAAGGGCAAAATCACTTAATATGTTTAATCTCTGGGTACTCTACAACTTCCTTCTTCTCCTTAAAATAAATATTCATTTCAATTAATTTGAAGTCTATATGTTGTTTTTCTTTATCCTATGCTTTATATGAGAATTTAAAGTAGGAACTTTTTTTCTCTCTCTTTGGGAGAAAAATAAGCTCTTTTTATGGAAAACACACACACACACACACACACACACATTCTTTCGTTATTTGTTCATTCTAGTAAATTACCAAGGCATGCTTAATAATCTCAGGTATGTGCTCCTTAATGACAGAGGATGGTAGTGTAGCATTGCTACGGACTCAGCTGTTCATTCAAATCCAGAGATGGACAGGGGAGAGTGAGAGAGACGAGAGAGAGAGAGAGAGAGAGAGAGAGAGAGAGAGAGAGAGAGAGAGAGTGAGACAAGAGTGAGAGAGACGAGAGAGAGAGAGAGAGAGAGAGAGAGAGAGTGAGTGAGACAAGAGAGAGAGAGACAAGAGAGAGATGAGAGAGAGAGACAAGAGTGAGAGAGACGACAGAGAGAGAGTGAGTGAGAGAGACGAGAGAGAGAGAGTGAGTGAGAGAGACGAGAGAGAGAGAGATTAATGTAGGCACACAGCATCTCACCTCCACAATTTCAGTGCTGGAGTATCTTGTCAGACTCTGCTCCGCGGGGTGGATTACTGAGATCTGCACCAGTGTATTCAATTCACGATCACGGACAGGAGCCACGAGATCTTTGCATGCTGGCAACCAACGGCAGGGGAGAGAGAAAGAAAAGAAACTAACACCATATCTCAGGGAAAACTTCTGCGCTGGGCTAAAAGTAAACTTAGCTACAGCACTGAAGGAAATCTCCTGAGGCTCAGACTGGTTTTACAGAGGAAGTCCCTTGGAAGTACCTTACAGAAATAGGAAGTCACGTGCTGTGGAGCTGAATTGAGAGTTCATTTCCACTGACCACATCTGCAGCTCGTGCAAGTCATGACTGGTCTGAGATCCCAGCTCTAATGCGTGACTGTGCACACATGGCTGAGAAACTTCAGTGACTTTAGTCATGAAGCCCTGGGCTTTAACTCACACTCCTTGAGGATGTAAAAGTTGATTTGGGCCATATCTGGGAAACTTCGGTGTTCCTTATTGACATTGGTTGGATTAGTTCAAATGTTTGAATGCATACTTGGTCCTTGCCTGGAGGAGATGGGTTAATTCTTGCCCAGGGGCCACGAATGTTAAGAACTTTCTCTTGAGAGACCAGGCTCATATTACAGACTCTCACCACTATACCATATTTACCTGAATACTTTCCCCTCTCACATATTATTCCCCCAATTTGCGAACGAAAAATCCAGCAAAATATTCCTCTTAAGCAAGTCTGAATCTACTTTCCTCTCTATCCCCACCAACCCAGTCCCCCGCTATTAAATAGTAATTTTACTCCCCTCAGCTGAGTTGCTGAGATGTAAAGTGCCCTCATTAGAGGTGCTGCAAGTTAAATTCAGCTGGTGAGTTGCTGCAGGCTGGAGCTACGGATGGGGGAAGTAGCCCTGGGTCCTTGATTCTCACGGTGAGGGCATGCAGGGTTCTATCCCATCCTTACCCCACTTCTCAGACCATAACAGGAAGGGAGAGGAAGATGCGATATTTAAGGTATGTGGTGGCACTCTCAGAGTTTGCAAGATCTTCACCATTGATACAAAGGTAATATGGCCTAAATCTGAAACTTTAAAGCAAAGGAAATCATAGATGCAATTATCACCTTTCAATGGCTTACAGATAATCTCATTTAGAAGTACAAGGAGACAGAAAAAGCTGGAACTTGGGAATGAAACAGGCCTGATTTTAGTCTAGTTCAAATAGCTAGGCAACGCTGGGAAAATTTACTTAACTGCTTAACTTCTTGCCAGACTTTGAGATCCTGCTGCTCCTATGTGGCATTTTGTCATATTTTTCCCCCTTATATAAACCACATGCCTCGAGTAACAGAAGAGAGCTTATGAAAGCATGTATGGAAAAAACATAACAGCTACAATGTATTTAACCCTTACTATTTTTTGAGGCATTCTGCTAATTATCTCTCTATTCCTTAAAATAGTGCTTTAAATTATTTCAGTTTTACAAAGAACTAAAACTAGAGGCTTATGCTCACATTTAGATTACTAGAATTCTCTGAGAGCTTATATTCTGCCCCCCCCCCCCCGCCCCGCTCCATTTCTCTTGTTGGCATACTGACTTCTCTCCCACACAATGGCACCTCCCTTTGGAAGACCAGCTGCCACCCCGCGATTCTTAATTATTCAACCCAAGAAACTTACAGTTTTAAAAAATACTGATGCCAGGTTTCAATAATGTCAACATATCACCGGAAGGAAAGAAAAAGGCTAGATTTAGATTTTCATCGTTCTTCGGTGGTTATTTTGATGATTTCCTCTACTTGCAATATGAATGTGTTTAATTTTGTTGCCCATAAAATGACACTGTTGGTTTTCTGCTCCCAGTAAACAGCTCTTTTTCGTGTCCTGATATTGACACATTATTTGTCTGGATTTTAAAGCTGAGGCCACTGTGTTTCAAACGCAGGCATCTTGCCCACTTTCTGACGGTAGCCCCATGTTTTATCTTGTGAGCTCATGACACCTTTGCTCAAAATAAGTCACTTCTTTTCTGAGTTCTTATCAGACTTGATTGTGGGCTGTGGTTATTCCCCAGAAGTGAGCAGCTGTTCACCATTTTAACAGAGAAACTCTCAGACTCGTTCCCCATAAAAACAGAAAATTTCTATTACACTGAAATGTTCCATCCAACCCAATTTGCACATCCCCTAATACTGATAAAAATAGTGACAATACTTTGTATTATATTTCTATCTTAAAACAATAAGGTTACATCTTGACAGGAAAACAATAATAATATATCTTGGGCTGTACTTTTTTCTTCCTACAGCTCAGAGAATTTACTGTTCCCTAAGTCTTATGCAGCACGATATCCTGGAGAGACCCTGAGATCAGGCAGAATTCCTAAACTGTACTCCCAGATTTACTGCTTTCTAGTTCTGTGGCACTGAGTAAGTCACAAACTCTGACACTCAATTGCCTCATCTACCTACTTCTTAGGGTGGAAGTGAGAAAAGAAATTGGTACTTTTTATAAATGAACTTTTCTGTACAAAAAGAAGTTTACTAATATCACCGGAGTAATATGTGTCAATATTAATATCAACATTTACCAATATCTGGTGTTTTATTATGGTGTAAACTTGTTTTTATTAACTCAGTCATACTCAGCTTTGTAAAAGCTGTTACCAGGTCCAATATTTCTTCGTAAGTACTGAATTAGTACATGAGTCATTGAATTTCATAAGGTGAAACCTATTCACATTGTGGATTTGTACATACTGAATCTGTCCCACCAGACGGCTGATAAATGAGTGACTAGACTGTTTCATGGAGATATTACTCATATGATCACTGTAAAATCTAACCTGCATGGAATTATTTAGCAGCCAATAGAGAATCCTGAAAAATCTGTTTTCAGGAAAAAAAAAAAAAAAAGTGGCTGAGGTCAGGAGTTTGACACCAGCCTGGCCAAGATGGCGAAACCCCATCTGTACTAAAAATATAAAAATTAGTTGGGCGTGGTGGCACATGCCTGTAGTCCCAGCTACTGAGGAGGCTGAGGCATGAGAATCACTTGAACCCGGGGGATGGAGGTTGCAGTGAGCCAATATTGCACCACTGCACTTCAGCCTGGGTGACAGAATGAGACTCTGTCTCATAAATAAATAAATAAATAGCAAGTTGTATCTGTCTTCCAGATATACTTACCACTGCTCATTAACCAAATATAATCCTACTCTAGAAGTGGCCTGAATCTGTGGCCTTCCTCAGCTTGGAAGGCTAAAATAATGCAATGCTTTGGGATTTTGCTTCCATTTTGTTTTGTTTAGTCCAGAGTTCTACCCACTTGCCTCTAATAGTCAGTAACAAACAAATGCTATTGCTATCATTCATTCATCAGTAGATTTTTTACTTTTATTTCTGCCTTTTTAATGGCTTTGTTTAGTATTGAATTGTTTAAAAGTATCTTAAAAGAGTTTAAATAGGCAGGAATAGGTGGGGATTCTAAAGTGCATGCATCCAGTGTACTTTTTACTGAAATGAGGAAAAATAATAATATAAAAATAATGAATTAAAAAAAAACCTCTAATTTGTAACTTGTCTTTAGAAAAAATAAAGAGCTGTACATGACTATATTTTTTTCTGGTTAATTTTGCTATAGTAACTAGTAACATAAGGGTTCACAGTCTACTGTGAGTGACTGTCAGTGAGATGCCTATAGGCATCCCCAGCTCATATTTGTACAGGAGCCAGGCAGCTTTCACTCTACGAGAAGGAAATCCTCAGTGGAAGCATATGATAAAAATGGATGGAGGGGACCAGATGCGGTGGTTCAGGCCTGTAATCCCAGCACTTTGGGAGGCCGAGGCGGGCAGATCGCTTGAGGTCAGGAGTTTGAAACTAGCCTGGCCATGTGTGTACCTATGTAACAATCTTGCATGTTCTTCACATGTACCCCCAAACCTAAAATGCAATAAAAAGTATATATATAAAAAAAAAAAAAAGAAAGAAACTAGCCTGGCCAATATGGCGAAAACTCATCTCTACTAAAAATACAAAAATTAGCTGGGCATGGTGGTGGGTATAATCCCAGCTACTTGGGAGGCTGAGGCGGGAGCATCGCTTGAACCCAGGAGGCCAAGAACTACTAGAGATCACGTCTTTGTGTTACAGCCTGGGTAACAGAGTGAGACTCTGTCTCAAAATATGGCAACAAGAACAAAACTCCATCTCAATAAATCAGTAAGTAAATAAATAAATAAATGGAGACTCATTATCTCCAGGGAGGGCTAGGCACTGAGCAAACTGGAAAGCTTCTCTGCTGTGTCAGAAGATGGAACCTCTATACAAAGTCATTGCCTGAAAAAATGAAAGCCCACTGTGTCCTTGATTTTAGAATTTCTTCGAAGCTTGAAATCCTCAGTCTCTGTGCAGGCAAACACTGGAAGAGCCACACAAAATACATCTGTTGCTATATTTGGCCAGAAGTTTTTCTGAGGAATAGAAATTTCTAAACTCTGGTCTTGATGTTTATAGCTACTACTGAGCCTCTTAGGAAGAGGGCACAGATTATCTTCTACTCTAGTAGTTCTCATATTGGAAAGTCCAGAGCTAAAAGGCAGGGCTCTTCAGGATTTTTGTGAAGTCAAAGATTCTGTCGACACTAAAATACTGCTTTTTATAAAGCATCAGTTGCTGTTTCCTGTAGCCATTATTTGGAAATCAGGTAAAGGCTATTGAGTCCATGATCCTTTCTATCATTCCAACCAATTTTGGCTGGAAGCCTAAAAATACCTCTTGACTCACATCAGAGAGCTCAGTCTCAGCAATGATCAGTTTGAAGTAGAACACAACTGTTCATTCAGCAACACAGCCCAAATTCAAGTAGTTGTGAGTCATACATTATACAAGGTGGGTGTCCAAAGCAGGTGTCTGCCCCAGGCTTTCAGGATAGCGGTGGTGTGAACCACTGAGGCACTGTGAATTCATGGTCAAACCCAAGTGACCATCTCTTTCCCCCTAAGAAAAATCTTCTGTAAAGTGAGATCATTTTTCTTGCCTAACTCTTACTTCATCTCTCTTCTTGCCATTCAGTGTTAATGGAATCTAACAAAATTTACCCTCTTTCCTCCAGAACAGAGCAGTGGCCCCAGGTGGGTGGGAGGGAATGAGTAAGGGGGATATGTCAAGAATTTCCACATCTCTACAATTCTGTACTCAAAATTAGCCAAAGGAAATTTAGGTTTAGAGGAGAACCCACATACCATAGCGTATGGAGGATAAAGAAATGTGTTTTTTAAAACTTAAGATAACACCTTATTTGAGAGAGCTATGTATGACTTTGGATGAATTACTCAATCTCTTTGAATCTCTATTCTAGCAGCTGTAAAATGGAAGTAAAAGAACACACTTCATAAATTTGCTATAACGACAGTAAGATAATGTATATAGAATGCTAATATGTGAGTCCCTTTAAATTATTATCGATATTAATATAAATATAGATATACTGTGCATTAACACAAAATGGATTTTATCTATCCTGTACTTTTATACTAATTATATGCTCCAGATATTCCAGATTGGTCCTAATTTCATATAAAGTTGTTCTTTTTCAATAAAAGCATTTGTTAAATATATGCCTGTGATTTTTTTACCTTCTTGTTCTCAGATAGCTAAATATACATTTTTTTAGAACTCCTTACTAGATCATGTGTTAATCGTGAAAATCAGAGGCATCGTTAATATGTTTCTTTTTGTGAAATCAGATGTGTACACTTATACTTGTAAGTTTCACCTCTAACGAGGCACTTCCAAATGAGAAACTTAACAATGGAGAAAGCAAGCTTGACTTTCTGTCTCCCAGCATTTGTGCTACACGAAAATGGTCAATTCACCCCTCAAGCAGGGGTTTTACTAGGAGGTTAGCATTCCATTACTCAGTGGATGATGGCCCACAGGGGAGCGTTAGCTTAACTACTGAGATGTCCCAAGGGTCAGGGAAAGAATTGCTTCTCTACTCTGTACATTTCCTTCATCAAAAAGGAAGAGTGTGGGTGCTAATAAATCTTTTCTTTTCTTGCAATGAAAACTAAATGTTACAACTAGAACCCCATATAGTCTGATAGAAGCATATCTTCGAGTCTGATGAAAGCTCACCTCTTATACCCTCTATAGACACTGCATAGGAAAATGGGAGAGAGAAATCCATGCCTGTTAAGAGAAAAAAGGCCAGTGTACAGAGGACACTGGTATCCTAGAATAGAAAGTGGCCTCAGTACAAACAGGAGCCAGGCACAGTGGCTAATGCCTGTAATCCTAGCACTTTGGAAGACCCAGGCAAGTGGTGGATTGAGGTCAGAAGTCCGAGACCAGCCTAACCAACAGACCACAACCTCATCTCCACAAAAAATACAAAAATTAGCTGATGTGTGCCTGTAATCCCAGGTACCTGGGAGGCCGAGGCACAAGAATTACTCGAACCAGGGAGGTAGAGGTTGCAGTGAGCTGAGATTGCCCCAGTGCACTCCAGCCTGGGTGACATAAAGACTGCCTCAGAAACAAAAAACAAAACAAAACAAAAACAACCCAGAGCTTTAGTGAAATAACCATTTGGCTTCCTGCCTCCCTCAATAGCAGCATTCTTATATCACCATCACTTCCCTAAGGATGAGCAAGAGACTTTTGCAGCCTAGGGGGCAGATTTTTATTCACTTCTCAAATTCTTAGTGTTTGTTTGGGTTTCTTAAAACTGTTACATAGATATCCTTCCTCTTTGTACTCCAGAAAATTAGATTCCACTAATCAACTCATAAGCCAATTTACGTTACGTTTCCAGTCTAATAAATTATTGGACTCCATTATATGGTTTCACAGTTACCATTCTATACCAGCGATTACATCTAGATTAAATCAATTTATATCGTACATTAAAAGATATATAGAGCACTTAAAAAGCCTAATAGTCCCTCTCTCTAATTACTTTACTAGCATAATATGCTTTCCTATTTTTAATCTCCTTTGCCTTTTTGTTCTTTATTCTTCCTTCCCCTCAAGAATTTTAAGACAGCAATTTTCGGAGGCCTAGGACACCAACCTCTCCAGTTCAGATCCCCTGGGTACATTCAGAAGAGGGTACTGCCTAGGCTCAGTGCACTACGTTCCATGATAATCAATTGTGTATGGTAAACAGCAGAATGTACAGTGTTCCTGCCTATACTAATAGCCACACAATGAGAATTGTATAAGTAGTTGGGAAGACTCCCCTCATGATCGATTATCTGTTTATGGTTATTTCTTAGAAGAATATGGCTCTATATCATGCTGAGTTGATTGATGGTCATGAATATGTATCCTTCTATCTTTATCATGTATTCTTTAACATCTTTGAGGCTTTAATTCATTGAGAGTAGCTTCTCAGCTTGTCCTTCCTCTCATTTTAGCTTATTTTAAATCGAGCAAGCCTGCTTTCTATAATTTT
Source organism: Alouatta palliata (assembly GCA_004027835.1). NCBI lineage: Eukaryota > Metazoa > Chordata > Mammalia > Primates > Atelidae > Alouatta > Alouatta palliata. The sequence goes on from PVKV010002996.1 coordinate 103,989, forward strand.
CCTCATTTGACATTACTCCTCTTTTTTCCTCTTCTCTGCCATCTCATATTTCCTCTCCAACATATGTTTCTCTCATTACTCTGAAAGATGAGGTTATCAAAATCACCCCTCATATACGTTATAAGACTGGGGACTCTAGGAGTCAAGCACACCCTGCTCTTAACAAACCACAGCTTCTCCCCTCGGTTCACTGGTTTCAAAGTCTTTTTTTTTTTTTTTTTTTTTTTTTGAGACGGAGTTTCGCTCTTGTTACCCAGGCTGGAGTGCAATGGCGCGATCTCGGCTCACCGCAACCTCCGCCTCCTGGGTTCCAGCAATTCTCCTGCCTCGGCCTCCCGAGTAGCTGGGACTACAGGCACGTGCCACCATGCCCAGCTAATTTTTGTATTTTTAGTAGAGACGGGGTTTCACCACGTTGACCAGGATGGTCTCGATCTCTTGACCTCGTGATCCACCCGCCTCGGCCTCCCAAAGTGCTGGAATTACAGGCGTGAGCCACCGCGCCCGGCCTGTTTTCAAAGTCTTTATGGAAACAAAACAAAAATGTGTTATGTTCTCCTTAACTTTTGTGTGGGAGATTTTAATTAGCACACACTTCCTAAAGAACCCACGCATCGCTGCCAACATAAGAGATATTTGTTGGAAAAATAAGAACAAATGTATAAAAGTTGGCATTTAAAAAAAGTTGTTCTTTTTTTTTTAAATCGGAAAACTTTTGGGATTTTTACTGTGTTTTCTTTTGTCTTTGAAGGCACCAAGTTAAAAAAATTAATGTCCCAAATTCAAAATCAGGGTTTCTGTCTCCAAGAAAGACAATACTCATATCAGCGGTAACAATAGTATTAATTTTAGATTTCTAAAAGGCCAACAGATAAAAGCAATTCAGTGTTTAAGGTTGAAAGATAGGAAATCAACCTAAGAAATCAGCATATACATACACATAAACTAAATGAGTGAATAAACATGCAGACAAATAAATAAAGCCATCCTAATGCAAGAATCCCTTAGGCATATTGAAATAATGCTAGATACTAGTATTCCTACCTTGCAATCATGAAATGCTAATATTTTCCATATTTTAGGGGTTTTATCATTAAAGATAGTATGTAAAACATGCAAAGAAGGTGAGGAGTGGCCGGAAACATAATCTGCTAAATGCTTAATATGTGCCAGGAAGCACTGGCCTTAGACCCCTTCCTTGTGTTAGTTCACATCTAGAAAAACATGCCTATTGCTGCCTCATAGTTCCGTTAGTTCCACATTCATATTTTTTACTAACCAGCCAGTCAATATTTGTGGTTACAGTGTATAGCTCAAGGATAAATACTATCTTTTTATTTAACCAATAGCTTAGTATTCAGCAATCTGAGTTAATTTGTTTTCAATAACGTCATTCTGCTTAGTCTGGTTCTCTGCATATTCAATGGTGATTTAGCTTTCTAACAAGAATTTTAAGACTCTCAACACTCTGATAACAGAATCCAAATAAAACTGGAGGAAAGGATGAATCTAATTCTGTGGGGAGGAAACAGATGACAGAGTTATTGAAGAATATAGACAATAATTTGCAAGAAGGAATGTAAGAGATTTTATTGTAGAAATATTGCTTTAGAATTCTCGCCACATTGAGATTTGAGCACCACTGCTCCTACATTTCTTTATAACTGGTTCACTTGTAAATTAAACTGATCTCCTTGATGTAAAATACTAGATTCAGATTGTTGGGAAATAAGCTCTGAAATAATTTTTTTTTTACCATCCCATAACAGAACAATATTAAAACATGTCACCGTGTTTTATGTATGTCTGTGTGTGTGTTAAATAGAAACGTGCTGGCCTTTTAAAGAAAAAAAAAAGTGGCTGAGAAGGTAAAATTCACTTCTTTAGCTGGGAATAATATTGATACTAAAATAAACTTCACACCCAGTACCAATTCTCAATTTAAGTATCATTGAAGAATCAAGAGGGAAAGAAAAACACACAACCTCTGCCTGGAACAATGGTGCTCTTGGGAAGTGCTCTTGGATTGTCTGCGCTGGGAGGAATGAAGATACCAGCTGTACAGCAGACAGCTTATTTGCACATGAAAAGAACAAATTTGGTTCAAATCACTGTTGTCAGTACCAGAAGACTCCCATTCTCAAGCTTATCCCCTGCTCTCTTAGCTTCTCAGTTCAGTCCTCAGAAAATCCTATTTTGTCTTGTTTTCATGAATATTACCTAAGTGGCTGAGACTCCATCCTCAAGCAATTGAAATAAAAACAAGTCTGTGCCCGCATCTTTTCGGATTTTAATATCCCACACTTCATGCCATAAATTCTAAGCTGACCTAGCACTGCCTAGCGCTGCATTCAGACTTGGCTGTTTTTGTGCATGCTCCAAATCCAAGTTCCACTTTGGAAACAACAAGTGTTTGCAGCTTTCTGCTGCTCTTTTCAGCGGGAACATATGTGCTGCTTAAGAAAGGATGAAAATGTGATTCCAAGAAGGGAAGCAGGCCCCCCTGCATACTAAAAGCAATATTGTGAGTCGGTTCATGGAAACCTGTAGTGTTAGGGCTAGGGTAGAAGAAGTGGAAAAAGAAATGCAAGAAACTACCTTAATTAAGCCTTTTACTACCCCTTCTCCAGGGGCCAAGGTGGCAACATTTTCCTTCAACAACTGCCACTGACATGGGAGCCAGTAGGATTTCTGCCCAGGACAAGCATATGGCCCGTGAGTGGCTTCAGCGGTGCACATAGGTTACTGGGGAGGGGCTGCTTCCCTGATCTACCTCTGAACCAGAAGATGAGGACAGTGTGGCTGGTGGAGAAAGGTGACAGGAAGGGTGGCAGGAAAGTCAGGGCTTCAGTTACCAAAGGTGAATGGCTAAGGGGAGCGGACTCAAGGTGGCTGGACTCGGAGTGAGTGCTCAAAATGGTATCGGGCAGGTATTTGGGAGTCTGAGGGACAATAAAAGAAAATAGGGAACTGGAATGTTGTCTTGAAGAGTTGACGGTCTCCTGAGGGAATGTGTTTGGGCAGGAGGTAACAAGCAGACTGGGAGGCAGCTGTTCAATCCAGATGACTTCACATGCAACACACTGACTCATCATCTGGGTTTTACCAAATCCCAAGCATGTTTTCCCAAACCAAAACATTTCAGAAGAATTGAATTGTTTAGGTTGCAGTTAAAGGCTTGAATTTGAGGAAGTGGTGTCTAAATTAAGGTTAAAACAATTATTTTAGTGTTTTTTTTTTTTTCCTGATAATTTGTTTTGGTGGCTATGTGTCAAGCTAATAGTTTTTAGAAAGCTGCGATTGCTCTAATGCCAAATATTTCAGCAGTAGAATTAAATTATTAAATTGAAGACATACAAGGAAGACAGATTAGGAAGTAAGAGGAATAGGGAAGAATGAGGAACATAGATGGTTCTGGGGCATAATTAGCTTCTCATTTTATTGTCTCCATTTAGATCATTCTTTGGGAAAGGACAAGTTCTGAAGAGCTTAAAGCAGATAACTCCCAGTTTTGCTTCAGCCATCAATCATGTGTGATTTTGTGTAGGCAAAAAAAATCTCAATATCTATTTGACTAATTAGGGCTTTAAGGGTGTCAATTCTTCTGTCATAAGATAGTTGACTCACAGGAAATAAAACAAGGTTTGTGTAGATAAGCTCAAGCTAGAAATGACTAGTGATCCAGGATATAAGAAATAAAAAAAGGAGGAGGCTGTAAGTGAGAAAGCAAACGTGGGCTGGCTGGAGAGCAGAGGGTCTACTTATTAGGAGCAAAATCCACCAGTTCAACAGTTTGTGAAAACAACCTAGATCAGACACCTTTGTGGGAAATAGTAGTTCTAAGAGGATCGGAGTCTGAAAGAAAAAAAGAGCACACTTCTCAGAATATTTGAGATCTCCAGGGAGAGCAGTTCAAACCAAAGCTTAGCAGAGTGTCTGGCAGCTCCAAGCAGACGGCTTCAGAGCCCTAGGCATACAGGAAGTTTCGGAATGGAACAGTAGTTTACAGTAGTCAAATTAAATAAGAAAGAACCTCCTCAGCTATTCCAGGATGCACTGTAGCCTAGGTAAGAAGAGAATGTGACGCACCTTCTGTATAACGCCACCTTGGCAGTTCTTACTTGCTGTACGTTCGAAATTGCCAAAAGTTGAGGGCCCTAGTTTCAGTCCTGACTGTGTGACTTTGGGTTTGCTATGAAGTCTTAGTATCTTCATCTGGAAACGGAGATGATAATTATGTTTATTCCCACTTAGTGCCTGTGTGGATCCAATTAAATGTGCGAAAAAAATGTATTAAATTCCTAACAATATATTAGCAATGTATCAGACAACTTGCAAAATAGGAATTATTATCTGCAATTTACAGATAAGGAATCAGAGTTTCAGAGACAGAAAGGGATTAACCCAAGATAATAATTAGAATAATACCATTAGGCACTTATACATCCGACACTATTCTTAGTGCTTTGGGGATGCTGTCTGGTTTAGTCTGCAAAACGACCCAGGAATGATGAATTTTTCAGGATTTTTGACGGGGAGTCAGGACCCAAAGGCTCTTTCAGGCCGGGAGCCCAGCCCACGCTCACAAATACCAGCCCAGCCCTGACTTCCCTCAGGGACACATGTTGTAAGTGAAAATTTAAGCTCAAATCTCCTTATGTCAGTCTATGACTATTATTTTAGTTGTCTGTTATTGTTACTTGCATATGTTTTTTCTTAACATCTCTGCAAGAAGATCGGTTGCTTCTTTGATGCTGTCATAACAGAGGAATCCTGAGGTTATGTTGCAAGAATTTTGGCTCCCCAGTTCTACATAGGTAACCAATAATCAGATATGCAGTCTAATTACAGAACGCAACTTGTTCAGCTCAACCTATAAGCTCAACCTTCTTGTCAACTTTCTCTAGAGAACTCCAAGGCCAAAAGACTCTATTTCTCTAAAATATAATATATTCATCAGCAAACAATTAAATTTTAAAGGTTAAATAATTGTATTCATTTGAAATTTTAAAATGGATTCCTTTTTACAAATAATTGTGTTGGCAATAGTTACAAAACATTTCAAAGGAATACATAAATATATTGATTTATTTTATAAATAAATGTATGAGAATAGAGCAATAGAAATCATGCATATGATCAGTCTGTAGATATTTATTGAATGTCTAAATGTGCTCAATAGGATTCTAAGTGACAGTTTCACAGCATAGAACACTAAAACAAATTCTCTTTTATGGTGCTTATAGTCTAGTGTGACAAGACATTTTTTAAAAAAAACAATGAGAATTCTAAACAGTGTAATAAACTTGATAGTGTTAGCAAATAGTGGATCAGGCAAATGTCCTCTGATGAGGTGACATTTGAGCTGTGACCTAAAACATAATAAGGAACCACTTGAGGGGGGACAATACGTGTGAAGACCCAGACATCTGACCTACTTGAGAAGCAGAAAGAAGCCCCATGGGTTAATGAAGAATGAGCTAGAAAATTAGCACAAGGTAAGGTGAGAACGGCCTGCTCCTTGAGACCCATTTTGATTTTATTCTAAGTAAAACTGAAGCCATTGGAAGATCTTAACTAAGGGAGTAAAGAAATTACATTTATATTTTTAGAAGACTGGCTGTTCTATCAGGAAGAGACTGAGCAGGGACAAGAATAGAAACAGATTCAGAAGGACTTGCCTGGGGCCCAGGTGAGAGCTCACAATGGCTTGGAATTGAAGGACAGCGGTGGTGATGGAAAGAGGTGGTGAAATTCAGAATATATTTTCAACCTAGAACTTATAGGGCTTGGTGATGGATTTAATGTGAGGTTAGAGAAAAAGAAGACTCAGAAAGGCATTATGGTTTGGGGATTTGAGTAACTAAGTGGATGGTGATGTGCTTTACAGAGATAGATATCACAGGGGAATAAAACATTTTGGAGGACAAAAGTAGAGATATAAAAACTCAGGTTTTAACCATCTTAAAATTTTTTAAATACCTCCTAAATAAGTGAGTAATGTTATCTGGTAGCTTCGGGCTTTCTTCTACCAGAAATGTCACTGCAAGCAAGTCACTTAACTACTCTAAGACTCAGTTTCTTCCACCACAAAACAGGAATAACCTTGCCTTTGCAAACTACAAAAGCTCGAATAAGAAGCATTTGCAGAAAGACTGTTTTGTACAATAGAAATGTAAGAGAACTTTTATGAATCTTACACTGTGCTCCATTAGGTCTCTTTATGTTCCCATGGCATGGTCCCCAAGTTACTTAGGATACATTTAGATGCCCTCTGCTCTACAACAAGACTGGGTGACAAATTTCAACCACACACACAGGAGTGTCAGGAGACCTCTCTCTCTCCCAACCCTGGTGGCTTTTGATTTTGCAGAAAGCAAATGCATCTGATGAACAAAGCCCTGAGGTAGTCCTGATCAATTACCCCTAAGTAGCAGCAGATGCTGCACAGAGGGACCCGTTTCAGTGACCAATACTCTCAGTAATTAGACAATGGAGGAAGAAAGTAATTAGGTAAACCACACAGAAACAGAAATAAACTGTATGGGGTATGTTGGTCATGGATGAAACACAAATAAGGAAAGGGTATAAAGGAAACATTTGAGGAAAAAATCCTAATAAATAATTTGCTTAATCAAATTGAATAATCAATTTAAGCCTGTGAAGTTAAACCTTATTAAAGATATCTCTTAACTAAAAAGTTCCTAAAATGTGTTGCTTAGAAACATGACAAGAGGAATAGATTTATTTTATGGCAACACAGTTCAGTTAAGAGATATAGTCCCGGCAAGGAGAAGTGGGAAAGAAAAGTTTGATGTCTTATATACGTCTAATTTATTAATTGATATATCATATCTCAGTATCTCACCAAATGAGAATTTAGACCAGTGTCAGTAAGAACAGGCGACAATCCGACTGCAACACACTAAATCTTGGTTACCAGAAAACTAACACCCACCGGACAGATGTGTAAAGAAGCTCTCATTGGTTCGTTTTCTCTTCTTTCAATTAAATAACTGTATCAGAAGTAAAAAAACCTCACATAGGCCTTAGACAACCTTTTCTTGCTGGTCTCTTTCCCATTCCTGTACTTGTAAAAGCAAACCACAAAGAACATGGCCTTTGGAATTAAAATCCAGATTGCTCTACGTTCTAGACATATGCCTTCACACAAGTGAATGAACTTGTCTGTGAAGCATCGGCAATGACAAGCAACTGTCGAGCCTGTTGTAGGAACGGGGAGAAAATGTCAAAAGTGTTTAATGCCTTGCGCTTAGATGGCGTTCAGTAAGTGACAGCAATTACTATACACAAAAGTACAGTGCCTAGACTCCCTGTTCAAGGAAGTTTTGAGAGTGATAAAGTGACTTATCCAAGGAAATATTAACCATATGTTAACCAATCACTTACACTGACTCATTTAATCTTCACAACAACTTTGTAAGGTAAATAGTAATATCCTTCCCATTTTTCAGATAGGAAAGAGAGATTCAGGAACATTGGACGATTTTTCTAAGGCCTGATGGCTATGGAGTAGCAAAGACAGGATTCAAACTCTAGCAAGTTGGCATCACACTCCTAGTTCTTAGTGGGAAGCTATATTGCCTCTCTACTTAGGCTCAGTTTCAGCCTGGAATGCAAATCCATTTCTGTTTGTTGTCTTTATTTTTGTTGTTGTGTTGTTGGTGAATGCTTGTGCTGAAAAATATCTCCCCAGAAGTACTACTAGTTATCCAATGCTCCCAAAATTGACATAGCTCAAAGGAAGTCTCATTGGTAAAATTATTGTCCACATAAGTAGGCAATTAGAGGCACAGCCTGCTTACAAAGTCCTCTCTGTCCAGCTCAGCATGGCCTGAGCCTGCTCTGAATTTCATCTAGCACAGTGTCAGAGGCAGTAAGACTCAATACTTCATGATACCTACATATAATTTGGTAGCAATAAAAAGAGTTTAAGACTCGTATTCATTTAGAATTTTAAAATGAGTCTCTGATATACATGTAACAATTGTAAAGTATTGCAAGAGGCTTTCTAGAGCTTTACTTTAGAATGAAACAAGCAATAAAGAGGGAAATGTAAATGAGCATTAAATGCATCACCTTGAAAAATGAGCTCTAGGATTTCATGTTTTTTTCTATTTCATTTTTCTGAATACTCTCTTGTGTTCCTTCTAAACCAACTGAAATCCTGCTCATTCTTTAAGACTTGGTCCAAATGCTTCTTCCTCTGAGATGCTGTTTTTGATGCCATTGTTTTAGTGAATCTTACTTGCTCAGCACTTCCATAGTTCTTGGCTTGTGCCTTTATTTTGCCCTTATCACAATCTGCCTGACATTATTACAGTTGTTTATCCTCATTACCTGAAACTCCTAGAAAATAGGAATCAATGAGGAGGGGAATATTGCCTGATGGTTAAAAGCGGAAGCCTCTGAATCAGAGAAAACTCAGCTTAGATCCTGACTCCATCATTCAACTTCTGTAAGATCTTTAGAAAGCAGACCTTTGAGAATCAAAGTTTCTTAATCTGTCCAGTAATGATAATATGGGAGAGCATCGTCTGAACTCAGACTCCTAGGTTCAAATCTTAGGCTCATTATTTTACCTGTTTATATCTAAGTTGTCTTACCTAGAAACCAGGGATGATAAAAGAGCAATTACTCATAATGAAATGATAAGAATTAAAGTGATTAAAATATGTAAATTATTTAGAAGAAGGCGGCCAGGTGTGGTGGCCCATGCCTGTACTCCCAGCACTTTGGAAGGCTGAAGTGGTAGAATCACTGGAGCCCAGGAGTTCAAGACCAACCTGGGCAACATAGTGTGACCCGCATCTCTACAAAAAACAAAAATAAAAAAATGAGCCAGGCGTGGTCATGTTGGAAGGCTGCTGGTGGGATGATTGCTTTAACCCAGCAGTTGGAGGCTGTAGCAAGCTATGATTATGCCACTGTACTCTAGCCTGGGTGACAGAGCGAGACCCTGTCTAAAAAAAAAAAAAAACATGAATCAAGAAAATGGATGGTAATCAACTTGTAATGAGGCAGCAAAATATAAAATAAGGCAAGAACAGGCCTTGTCTAATTCTTAGCCGTTGCTTCTCTTATTGCATCCTATGTGGTGAAGTGATAGTTTTATCAATAGAATAAATGGAAAAATATACCTCTGTGCTTGGTATTCCCTTCAGTTAGCATACCATGTAGAAGGTAAAAATACTAAGGAAGATATACTAAAATCCTCCGTTCTCCCACTGGAGTGTTAAAAAAGTCAGAGCTCTATAATCATTTATAGAACACAGACCAGCAAGAGAGAACTGTGAACATAGAAGATAATTTATAAGTTGGGCATCCTAAGATTTTTCCCTTTAGAAAAACGTATAAAACAATAGCTGATTGACAGCAATTCATAAAGTATGAATGGACCTGACATGAAGGTTAATGAATGCCCTTACAAGTTGTAAATGCTGTGTTTGTAAAGAGATGAGACGTTTTCTTGTGCAGATTTTCATTTGGGGCACATTTCTATACATTCTTAAATATGGAGCACAAAAAACTGATCATACAATTTTATCTTTTTTTCCCCCTAATTGGGCTATTAAAATACAGTACGTAGATCTATAAAATCCAAAATCAGTTCACATCATTTAATACGTGATCTAATAGACAAAGTATTTAGAATCAGCCCTCTCCGGACAAAGCCTTAACCACCAAAGGGAATAATCACTCCTTATTTATAGCCACTGTAATATTTGAAATAACCTACTTAAGGACATCTTGTCATTGTACTGGGACTAATGTTGTGATAAAACTGAATTTTAATCACTAAACTCTAAGATGGTAAACATCATTTACATGGTACAGACGTATACTGGATTGCATATTCACATGACATTTTCTTCATTCACTTCCACTGAAAAAACAGACCTTCTGCAAGTGGTGGCTTACACAGTGAATATGAAGTTAATTTCCTATTAAAAAAAAAACCCTTTATGTATTAAAATTTCATATCACTATTCCCAACGGACCAGGATGTAGATAAATCAAGAATCCTATTTGAGGAGAATATGGTTTTCATTTTCCTTCTAGAAATACAAGATGGAGGGCCTTTCTATATGTAGCTTGTATAATAAATAATTATTTATTGTGTGTCTTTTTTGTGTGTTCTGAATTTGGAGCTTTCATCTTGTTCCAAACACCAAGCATCTGCTCATACAGCTCTCCTAGTCTAGAATGTAATTTCCCCTTTCCTCTAATTATTCTAATCCTGTTTCTTTTCTTCAAAAATTGGCTTTAGTCAGTCTTCCTTGGCCTCAGTGACTATTCTTTCTCATAAAATGTTTATGCAATCCCTAATATTCTTAGGTACCCTAGGAAATAGTTTAGCAGTTGACTGTTTTTTGATGATTTTAAGAGTAGTAGTTTAACTTCTCCGATTCTATTTAGAGCTAATTGAAGGCAAAAATCAGAATTTTACTTCTTAAGATATGCCACTTTTCTTATTCAGTGTATTCAGGTTACTTATTAAAAATAGCAACACTTGATGATGAAATTTACATGTGTACATTGCAAAGGCCTTATAAGATACAGAAGAGCATAACAAAGGAAATAAAAATTCTATCAACTGGTGAGAACCATGACTGAAGATACACCTTCCAATCTTGTTGTCTTGTGCACGCAGACACAGATAGTTAAATGAAGGCCATGTTGTGCACAGCGTTTGTTATCCCACTTTTAAAACTTTCATATTCTCTTGTGTGATTAAATATGCTTCTGATAAAAGATTTTTAATGACTGATGAGTATCCCATCTTATGAATGCATGTTTCACTCTAAAAATTAAACGATAACTTACGCTGATCGACTCTGAGTTGGGGATGAAATACACTGGCTTATACTTTCTTTCATCCCTCCTGAATTTGAGTAGGAAAAAAGCCAAGAAATGAGACGGTGAAACAGAAAAAAAGAGAGTTAAATATTTCTAAAAATGCGTGAGGGGTAGCTGCATTCTAGATAGAATTGTGATGTGTTTCGACATTGCCTATTACTGATTTTTATTTATGATGATTTTTGCTATATTAATTTAAAATTATAGCAGCTAATGTAGATTTACCCATTTTAGAGAAAACTGAGAAATAAAGACTCTGTTAAATAAATAGAATCAAAGATTACTCCTTTTTCATGTGCTAATAAAACCTATGATGAAGGAGTCAGTACATTTTAAATTTAAGAGGAAAAATGTTGAAAATTATTCTACACATAATACATGGATTCTTAAAAGAAAACAGCTTCACAAAAGGCAAAAGATCTAACAAACAGTCAGCTTCAAATCCCATGTCTCTCTGTCCTTTACTCACTAGATGTTCAGCAGCATGCAATCCCCAGGCCTGATCCCATTATTCAGGTAGCTGCAGCTTAGGCAAGGGTGAAAGTGAGGGGAGAATACCAGAAGCATGAGAGTAAGAGCTCACTGGCTCAGCATCTACTCTATCCTGAGAGTGTCCTACTCTGATCTTGGCATTCCAGTAGCCCAGCATATGGTCCCCCACTGTGGCTCTTTTTACCCCCACACCAGATTAATGTGTAACTTGGTTTAATTTCTGGTCAAACCACTAACCTAATGTACAGTCCTAGTATTCCCATTATAAAGACCCTATTATATGTTATGTAAATATCTAATATAGCTTGTCCCCTCCTACTTGGAAAGTCATCCAAATCTTAGTTTCAATATGGACAATATCCAAATTAATATCCATACCCTGCATAAGCACACAGAAGCCTTCTTTGAAATCCATATCTAAAGTAGTCTCTCTTTCCTTCAAGTCAAGTGCCTCTCCCCTAGATATGTTCTATCCAGTTGCCTTTTCTTTCTGTCTACCTAGAACTCAACATTATCTGAAATGATTTTATATATAGGTTTTCTCTGCTTCTCCCAATATAATTTAGGTGAATAAATGACCTGTGCTTATTAAGGCTTACACTTTTTCTTTTTTTCTTTCTTTTTTTTTTTTTGAGAAAGAATCTCACTCTGTTGCCCAGGCTGGAGTACAGTGGCACAATCCTGCTCACTGCAACCTCTGCCTCCCGGGGTCCAGCGATTCTCCTGCCTCAGCCTCCTGAGTAGCTGGGATTACAGAAATGCACCACCATGCCCGGCTAATTCTTGTATTTTTAGTAGAGATGGGGTTTCACCATGTTGATCAGGCTGGTCTCAAACTCCTGACCTTGTGATTCGCCTGCCTCAGCCTCCCAAAGTGCTGGGATTACAGGTGTGAGCCACCACGCCCAGCCAAGGCTTTCACTCTTGCTTCCAAGCCCTCATTCTTTTCATAATCAACCCCAAAGCTTGTTGACATGCACAAAATATGGCTTTTATTATACCCTGTATCTGGTCATTTGGCTTCCCTAAGTATTAGCCATCAAGGAATATATTAATTTCAAGAACATTACATCAGAGTGTCAAGGAAAAAACACAAGGAACACATATGCATGCCATTCTTTCCCATGTATTTAATAGGTATCAGTATCTGTCGTTTTGGATTTATAGTATGTGTGGTATACATATAAAAATATGAAGACATATTCTCATAAGCATTCTATTGATTCTAGACAGAATAAGTGGAGGTGAATAATTATCAGGGGAAAAACCCTAAAGTACTTCATAAAAATGTCTTTTATATGCTTGTCAAGATTAGCATTCTTTATACATTTTCCACAATGGATGGTTTATATAAAGAAATGTTCTTAGTTTTTTTTTAGACAGAGTCTTGCTCTGTTGCCCAGGCTGAAGTACAGTGGCATGATCTTGGCTCACTGCAACCTCCACTTCCCGGGTTCAAGTGATTCTCCTTCCTCAGCCTCCAGAGTAGCTTGGATTACAGGAGTGTGCCACCATGCTCAGCTAATTTTTCTGTATTTTTTAGTAGGGACAGGGTTTCACCATGTTGACCAGGCTGGAAGAAATGTTCTTAGTTTTTAGGAAATGATACCTCTTCTTAAATGTCAGCTTTATTGAAATAAAAACAATATCATTAAACCATAAACAAAATCAGTCTTCTCTTAGGTTTTTAAATATTTTTTTGTGAAAATAAAAAAGAGTATTGATATACTCAAAGAAACAAAATATGAGGAAACAAGAGTTGCAGTTGTAGGGGTGAGTTATTTAATTTCAATGCAGTCAACCATTAGAAATACAGTTAACAATGGACAAGAGATATTCAGTTTTTCAGTATCTGCTTATCTTGTGCTCAAGACACTTATCCAATGAGCTTACTCAACTGACTAAGTATCTCCTACCTTACTTATTTGAATAAGTAAGGAACTTCAGCAAAGGAACTGAGTAAGTAGAGGAACTTAGCAAGATATAATTATAGCAGAGTACAAACAAAGCAAACACAAATCCTTGATGGAAAATAATTTGCAACAAGCAATATGGCACCTAGCAAATTGATTGGTGTGGCTGTTTTCCTAATTTAAAAAGCAAGGCCGCTGAAATCACCAAAGTATTTGAATACTTTGGTCAAGAGTAGAGAATCAAATATCAAAGATTTAGTTTAAAAATTAGATGAAAAATCCCTCTACCTTGCTGAATTTCTTTTTCCTAGAATTTATTCTTGTTTTATTTCTGATTAAATAAATATGAACACCCTTAAACATGATAAAAATATTTAAGAAGCTACTATTCTCTCAGTTGTTAGGAAATGAACAGAAATTACTCATACAATAGGTGACGTCGAAGGATTTGTGGAATTAAGATCTCAAAAAATGACAAAAATACACAGTAGAACATATAAGGGTTTATCTGTAATACCCTTGAAATAGTAGTTTTTGAAAACTTCCTCCAGAAATGGTCTAGTTGAAGATTTTAAAGTCCTAAGAAACCTAACAGTTTGGGGACTGTCTTCTAGGATCACCAATACAATTCCACGATGACTTGAAATAACCCTTCTAGTAAACTTGTGTTCATTCATCAAGCATTTCTTGCCCTTTGACAAGATAAAATTATCTGTTGTTAAGTTTCTCAGCATATTTCAAAAATAAATATAAAAAAAGGAAATTGAAATTTTTTATACTGGAGGAACATTTTTATGAATAAATTCTCACAGCTGCTAATCTCTTAATTCTGTGATTCAAAACCGGAAACACACGTGATGACAGTGTTGTTACGGAAATTGACTAGGCTTTCTAAACAAACAGCACACTTCGGTCTTTGAACAAGACAGAGTCTCTTAATTGCACTAGAAGACCAGTATTTGGCCCAGGTATGCTATTTCTTGAAGGCTGGCCACCACTTTTGCCTGACAATCGCCATCCTAACTGCTTCTGCTCCTTCCGATGCCCTCTTTCTCCAGCAGGCAAACAAGAAAGCTTTATTTGTGTTTTGAAATATATCAAATAACTCTAATGAAATTTCACTTTCAGAAGTCCTGTCAAAAATATAAAAAGTGAGTTTCTTCTATTAAAAATGAAAGATGGATAGATGAAAGCTCAAGTAGTAAGAGTGGAGAGTGCCTACGCTTTCTTTTGCTCTTCAGCTCTGTTTCAAAAAACAAGTTATTTTTATATCTGATACAATCTGAAAACTCTCTAGAGAGAGAGGAAAAAAAAAGAATAGTTTTATTTGTTGTCCTATAAAATTTTCTTGAGATTTTCACATTTCTGCCTGTTTCTCAATATCTGAAAAAGTTTTTAAATCTTTAATATTTATTTTATAGCACCTTTTAGCTACACCTGTAATAAAAAATTTCAAAAACTAAATTATATACCAATTATGGTCTCAATAAGTTATATTTCAAAATACAATATTTTCAGCAAAATATATAAATTCAAATCATAATAGAAATGCAAGTTCCCAAAATAATTGGAAATTCCAACCAATGAAATCCAGTATAGAGTATGTATATATTTCAATTTGCTCCCAAAACTTTAGAAAGTATGTATATTAATAAGTAGAAATTTTGATACTATAATATGATACCTGGTCTCTGCATGTGAAATTGAATATATGCATGTATTAGTCTACAAAACTTAGTTTAAAATCAAATGTAAAAATACTATTGTCTTTCTAAAATATTTCAGAACCATGAGAGGGGAAAAAAAAAAAAAGACCTGTCTATATAGTTCGTATGAACCTCAGTTTTATCTTCTTTAAGTACCTCTTTGCAGCTAATTTCCTTATGGTATTTTTGTAGTCATACTTAAATTAAATATAAAGTAGTTTTCATTCATTAGCTAAGTTGTGCACTGGTCTCAGAGTGCACGCTTTTAATTCATCCTTGGACAAAGTTACAAATTTTTACATATGACAGATCTTTAGAGTTGCTTAAACAAGTCACAGCTTCATTGAAAGTTAAATTCTCAAATGTCACTGATACGTTCACAAAAATCAATAGGAAAGAGTCAGGGAATGTTCTTGAATAAGACAGAAATGGGCAAGAATCCTGTAAATGCCACAAAGGAACACAAGAGAAACTACAGGTGGCCAGTTGGCAGCCCAGGCATTGAAAATTAGACAGATTTGCAGAAATGTTGGTTACCAACGAAATGCAGTCACTGTGTTAAAACGAGTGCTAGGCATGAAACATGTGATCAATAGACCTGGTAGAGAGGCAAAACTATCGCCACTGAATCCTGTATCCTTGGGCAGCACATTAATTCTTATAAATTTGAAGAAAATAACACCTACCTTATAGAACAATTTTTAAAATAGAATAATGTTCATAAAAATTTGTAAAATATATATTGATATAAGCATTGTACCTACACTTTGCAAACTACTACACAAATTCTTATACTTATTGATATAAATAAGATGGAATTTCTTACCAAGGATGAATTCCAACTGTGGTTCATTTGGAATCTTCTGAATACCTATAAATAATAGGTACAAATTCAGATTTAAAAAATTGACTTCATTATCAAGAATATGTCAATATATATTAATATGCTTTATCCTGACAAGAATGAATAAATATAATATTTGGCAGAATGAATAAACTTGGTTTATCAGGCCTATAAATAATCAGTTCTCAGGGAAGGTCATAATATTTGTTGCAGAACTAGATGTGACTTGAAATTTGATTGGTCATTTTATCTCCGTGGTTATAGAGAAACCCAGAAATGTTGTTTTTGTAAGCCATGGCAAACATAAAACATATTTTACAACCGTGTTTTTATTTCTTTTGGATGCAATGTAGACAGAAGTGGAAGCTTCAAAGAGAATCCCCTTACCAAAATACTGCCTTAAATCGATTTTTTTTTCCAAGCCACTCTGACCTGCTGTAAATAGTAAATCAATAGCAAAAGAGATATCTTCAGCTAGGTTATGATAAACATTGTAGTGCTGGTTATTCTGCTAATTCATCAACAGCTCAAACCAACATTTTATAAAATGTTTCCATTCCTTTTGTCAGCAAGTTTTAAGAAATACAACAAGATGGCTAAATAATTTAAGATGAAGTAGGAGGGAAAGTGAGTCTGAAAACAAAGGTATGGAAGCGGAACCATCTAATGGCTAGACGGTAGAGCGATCAGGTTGTGGGAAGTGATGTCGAGATGGGTAGATGTCTGAAGACCACACACAGTGTAGAAGCTTCCTAAACAAGAGTGAATGACTGGATGTATGAATGGGACACCATTTGTTACAACCTAAGAGTGGCCAAAGAGGCAAAACTAACAGGTATGGAAAAGTAAACTATTTGGCAATAAAGAATATTATACAAATCCTTTCCTTGCTTATTTTTGCGGGTGCATTCATCAATACTATTTACATTTACTGGCATTTGGTCACTAAAATGATCTGCTTTTTATTCACAGAGTTAACATTTATTTTGTTTGTTTTGCACAGTAACTGTATATTTTTTCTCCTGCTGACATTTAACAATTGCTTTGGTTAACAATTTTAGATTTTCCAAGAGAAGTTAAAGTGACAATCATCAGGTAAGGTTTTGTGAACTTCAAATGTCTGGGTTTTTTTTAAAAGGTCATTAACAATTAACTCTGCTTTAAACATTGACAACCACATTTCTCAAAAATGCATCCAACCAATACAATTTTCTAAAGATTAGCTTTATAATATAAATGAAAAGACAAGGTTAGGCATATATTTGCCAGTATTAAATAACTGGACTACAGGAATCTTACGAAAAGAAAAGAAAAAGGCATAATTCATGCTAAACAATAAACTCCAAACCCTAGAATTTTAAATATAAAAGAAAACATACAATTCTTCCAATGAATTTAGTTACTTGAGAAATACAAAACCAATTGAATGTTCGCATGCAATCTTCATGGGCTCTATATTTTTAACTTAGTGCTCTCTGGTATGGCAGTGACAATCTAAGTTTCTAGTGTAATATTTTTTTCCTAATGCTTTCAACTTAAATACCTTTTGGATTTAAAGAGAGAATTTCTACAGTACAAAAAATTATCGCATATAAATTACATAAATATCAATAGAAGGTGTTCTTAGAAAGTATTAGTGTCTAGAAGGTGTCCTTAAAAAATATTTATTAGGATCTTAATATATATTCAAGATCTTTGATCTTGTTATTTGATATTTAACTATTTCATGGACTATCATCTATCTTACCCAAGAAAAAAGATGAAAGGCATGTCATATACACACGCCACCAAGTTAAATAGTGCAAAGAAAAATATATTTAGGTAATTTCATGCCATTTGTTAGAACTGAAGTTCCTACGAATCTTTGAATGCATATATGTATATGTATGTTTCAACCCAATTAGCATCTTTAGATGCAAACACAGGGAGGGACGCACCCATACGTACTTGTGAACTGAGAGTCCCTGGGATCATTGGCCTGAGCTGTAGGAAGAAAGTGCTGCCCTTCTTCTGATGCCCCTTCCTCTTTAATTTCCATGATCGACCTTCACAGTTTTAAAACTTTCCAAATATTCTTGTCGAGATGTCACTTTCAGTGATTTCTGGTTTAATGTCGCTGTATCTTCACACTAAAGATCTGAGGTCACACTCTGAAATCCTGCACTTAGGAAACATCAGAAGGGAAGATTTCAGTCATATTGGTGTTCAGTATAAAGCTAAAAATTAAAGGTAGGTAGAGACGGCAACTACATTCAAATAAACTTTCTTCCTGCCTACTCCATTCATACTTTCAGGATCATTCCACATAGTCAATGCATCATAAAGTCTAGGTTTAAAAGAAATGTTCAAAGCAATCATCATATGTCATATGAAAGATTTCTAAAACATGAGAGGCAGATTATTTACCTTCTAGTTCTTTCTGTAAGAAAGCAGATAGCTATAGGGGCTGCTAACTTGGTATGAAACCTAATTTAGCCCCAAGAGCGTGTAGCATCTTGTCAAGACATTACCACGTTTTGGCAAGGTGAATATTACTATAGTTCTTTCCATTAGCATTGCCCTTTATGCTCGTCTTTCCATCCATCCTTGTTAGAACATTATTACTGACCACATAAAAAACAATTTGGCATGACATCCTTCTTCCAAGATGAGCCAACAGGTTGTATAGGAGAATTTCCAACCTCATTATTATCCATGGAGTCTTTTGCTGCTCTGCTTGATAAAAGTGTAATTGTTTAATGATCATGGTATATGCTGAAAAGAATGAATCATTCTTCTAAAAAGCTAAAGCTCAAGGGGAAATGAAAGCAATAGAAAATTGATGAAAATTAGCACGGGGAAAGAAAGTCTCTCTAAGAATTTAATACCCCGTTAGACAGACAGCCTCAAATACTTACAAATTCATTTTGATATTTAGCATGATATACATGACCAAGAATGAATTTCTTTAAAAATCAATGTTGTTTTAAATCAAGTTACCAGCTGAATTAAAATGTATAAAAATCTTTAAATGTCTGCCCAATGCTGTTTAATGAGATAGCAGCAACCGACTTTGGTTTAGAATATTAATAAGGTGTCAAACTTCATAAACCTACAGCCTCACTCTTTGTGGTTCTTAGTAAAGTGGGTTCATTTATAATTCAGCTCTAGTTTAAAAAAAAAACTGGCAAAAATTAAATTCGAAAACCATCTTGAATTTTTAGAAAATAGTACAATAAAGTTATGGGTAAATACACATGGGCTTCTAAGGATACAATCAACAGTACTTTTGAGGGTAGAAGACTATTGCACCATCAAATAGACCAAATTCATCAATTTAAAAATTATGCTTTGAATTAATAATTAAGCTTGAACAATGGTCATATTTCCTAATTTCTTTTTTACTATTAAATTTAGAAGTCTTTCCTGATAAGAACACACATGTTCATAGTATCATATTCTCTCAAAGACCTATGACAGATGCTGATAGTGAGATGATATCTGTAGCCAACTGCAAGTCATGTGTGACTAGGAGATGAGTACTATATAACTTGTTAATTTCACTGTTTCTTACCCAAAGACTCAACCCATAATCCTGATCAGTCCTTTTAAAATATGAAAAGAAGGCAGTATGATGAATCCTAGTAAAATAACAACTCAGCGCACTAATGGTGAATAATTAATGAAACAAATGCCTGTGTATCTGTATACGTTCACTTGTGTAATTTGGGGATGAGAGAAGATTGACATAAGACGTCTACAAAGACTCATTAACGTGATCGCATTTTAAGCATACTACCCATGTAAAACTAATGAAGTGAAAATAACTTCCATTTAAGAGAGAATGAAGTTAAATATACAAAACAAGAATTATTAGATAACCTCTTGATATTTCATTGAATGTTTATTCTGTTTATTTTCGTTGAACGTTTCATTGAGGACAAACTTAAGATTTGGTACTTGTTACGAAAGCACACGCTTCAGAAGGAATTAGTCACAAAACTCAAGAAAGTAACTGCATTTTTAGCTGTTAAATACAGCATTTACCTGTGGTTATGACTACATACAACAGTTTATTTCCTGTGCCTACTTGCAAAGTTTTTTCCACAATAATAGATTGTGGTTGTTGCATGCCACAAGCATATTTAAAAGAGATAGCTTTTAAGCATAGTTCTACTCGGTCTGGTTCTCACATCTTTTATCTTACTTAGAAGAGGCTACAAGCTGAATGGTCACCACACTCAGAAAATACTCGTGGTTCTCTCCCCCTCTCCCAGGGACGAAAGATGATTGGGAGTTATAGTTCAGTTACGTTTAATTGAACAATATTCCTCACTGACCATTGCAATAACAGATATTTGTTAATATTTTGTGCACATCACTTTATAAACGGCCATCTGATAGGCATGTAAAATCGCACAAGAAGGTTATTATTAATTAGGAAGACAAGACTAACAACACATATGGAAAAATTGGAGACATTACATGAGGAAGGGGCAAAATGTGATGTGTTCAGCATTAGAAGCCTGCAGTGCAGTGCTGTTCACTCACTAGTGACAGGCACATCAAACAGCAACTTGGTGTGACGATGGTGTTCTGGTGGCAGATTGCAGGTGCAGAAGACTGGTGTTAAGGAGAATGGCCTTAGCCGTTATGGTTCTTTTTAAACAGCGTACTTCAGGGACAGTGTCATATACCAGAGTACTCATCAAAGTAGAGATTTTTTTTAAAGAAAATTGAGATTAAAAGAAATAAGAAAAAGGGATTAAAATAAAAAGAACAGAAGATGAAAGAAGCAAAAAGAGGCGTCAGATTTCTTAGTGATGACATGTAAAAAGTTGTAATGAGGGCAATCACTTTGCAAATATTAAATAATGCAACTTATTTACAATAGTCTTTACCTCACAACCATCTATACAGATCGAGACATGATGTTTTTTAGTACACTGTAGAAAATGGCAAAACAAATTTGAGGATACAGGGTGTGCTTTACCTCTCTTTTAAGGTACTACAGTGACGTACTTGGGATGGTCAAATTTCAAACTTTTTACATAATGAGCTGAAGATACTCCTGACATCCATGACCTCTCTAGGACTTTAAATCCCAGAAGGGAGGAGAACTCACTGGTGAATGGCAGGTGGATGTCCTGTCCCCGGTACAAATATAGGAGGAACCATCTTTCAGGTTGTCGCTATGGAAATGCTGAGTTTTCTACTAGGAGTGGAAGAGAGCCCATTAAGTAGATGGGCTGAGGGACAGGGCCTCAGTTTAAACCTAGCATTTCCCTCTGCTCTTCTCACTCATGGATGTGCCTGAGAAAACACCACTGGCTCTCAAAATGTGGAGAGAAAGGAAGCTGAGCTGAGACCTAGCACGTGTCTCTGATAAAAGAGGTTTGGTGATCCTGAAGCAGAGATTATAGTGTTGACTTTCTAGGTCAAGAAGCAGATAGAGGATATGGCCAAAATTCAGCAGGTTTTCTCTGCCGTCTAGAGACAAGATGAGGCCCAGATAGTCAGAAAGCATGAGAGAGGACAACCTGTTTAGCAGGGGTGTCCAATCTTTTGGCTTCGCTAGGCCAAAAGTTTGGACATCCCTGCTAATAAGTTTCACTGGAAGAAAAACAAATTGTCTTGGGCCACACATAAAATACACTACCAAATAGCTGATAAACTAGAAACACACACACGCACACACACATCACTCACTATGTTTTCAGAAAGTGTATGAATTTGTCTTAGGCCATATTCAAAGCAATCCTGGGGCCGCAGGTTGGACAAGCTTGGGCTATAGGTCACTCCAGCCAGATGAAGGAGCACTGGGCCAGGATTCCTGCAACTCAATCAATAATAGCAAGTATCTACCCAATAACAACATGACACCAGTGAGTTCCATTTGTCCCATGACTCATGGTCATATGAGACCCTTTTCCTCATACATGTGACACTATCTTAGGAAGAGAAGCAGGGAAGAGGGAAGTTAGCATAAAGATACTTAAACACAAGTGTTTTCAACAGTAGTGGATAGAGTGTTAAAAACTGTAATTCATTTATTTTTGTTTTGTTTTGTGCTCTCATCTAGTGAGTGCTTACGATGACCAAATAATGAAGGAAAAACAAAAAAGTCCTTTCAGTAAGATGAAACTTACCATTCCTACCACAAATTGAATGTTTTCTAGTTAAAATGATTTTTAATGAAATGTTTTAAAAATCCCTACATAGTTCTTTCTTTAAGATTAAAAAAGTACAGGAATTTGTTTTGGGGGTGCAGGGCAGGGCCAAGATGGCCAATTAGAAGCAGTGGTTATCAGAAGTCCCCATTGAAAAGAAGCAAAAGAGCACACAAATCCTGCACTGGCAACTGAGATATCCAGGTTCTGTCATCAGGACTGACTATGCGGCTGGCATGACCCACAGAGAAGAAAGAGCAGTGTGGTGCGGCTGCCCACCTGAGAGCCACATAGGGCAGGGGAGCCCCAACCCCCAGACAAGGGAGGCAGGAAGTGAGTGTGCTACCCAGCCTGAGAAACCTAGCTTTTCCCAAGGAACTGTGCAACCCACAGATTCGAAGATCCCACTTGTGAACCCATGCCACCAGGGCCTAGGGGCCCAACCATGGAGCCACGCAGATTCTCAACAGCCACTTGGCTGGAATCTGCCTAAGATTTCTGCCAAGTTTCTGGGGTGAGGAGCGGCATCATCACTGCTACTGTTCTTGCTGTCTAAGCCATCTGAGTTCCCTGTGGGAGGGGTAGCAGCCAGCACTGCAGCTGCTAGCTACCTAACACACTAAGTCTCAGTGGGGAAGGGTGGGTAGCCATCACTATGGCTCCAGGCCACACTTTTCCCCTGCTGGAGCCAGGGAGGCTGGAGAGCTGGGTCCCAAGAGGCATTCCCTACAGCCCAGCACACCGGCTGTGGCAGACTGCAGCCAGATTGCCTCTTCAAACCAGACACTGACCCATCCCTCCTCACTGGGCAAGGTCTCCCTATGGGAACTCCAACAACTCCAGTTAGGGGCTCAGAGACAGAACTCTGATCTCTCTGGGCCTGAGCACCTAGAGAAAGGATGGCCATAGTCTCTGTGAACCAGCAGACTTAGTCTTTCCTCCTGCTAGTTTTGAGGAATCCAGGCAGCCCAGAAGAGTGGGTTTCCCTCCAGTGCAGCACACCCCTTCCACCAAGGGACAGCCAAGTGCTTTATTAAATAGGTCCTGCTTCCGGTGCCATCCAACTGGGTGAGACCACCCCCAACAAGAGTCATCAGACACCCAATACAGAAGCATTCCTGCTGGCATCAGATTGGTGCCTCTTGAGGTCAGAGATCCCAGAGGAACCATCTTTTCTGTTCTCCAGCCTCCTCGAGGGACATCTCCAGGTGTGGGAGCAAACCAGATGAATAGGGCCTGAAGTGAACCTCCAGCAAACCACAGCAGCCCTGCAGAAGAGGGATCTGACTACTGAAAGCCAAACCAGCAATGCAACAACAACATCAACAAAAAAGCCCCCACAAAACCTCATCCAAGGGTCAGCAGCCTCAAAAATCAAAGCTAGACAAACTCATGCAGATGACAAAGAATCAATGGAGAAAACGCTGAAAACTCCCAAGGCCAGAGTGCCTCTTCTCCTCCAAACGATCACAGCACCTCTCCAACAAGGGCCCAGAACTGGACGGAGGATAAGATGGATACCTTGACACAAGTAGGCTTCCGAAGGTGAGTAGTAACAAATCTTACTGAGGTAAAGGAGTACGGGCTAACCCAAGGCAAAGAAGCTAAGAAACATGATAAAATGTTACAGGAGCTGCTAACTAGAATAAACAGTTTAGAGAGGAACATAAATGACCTGATGGAGCTGAAAAACACAGCACAAGAACTTTGTGAAGCATACACAAGTATCAATACCTGAATCAATCAGGCAGAAGAAAGAATTTCAGAGATTGAAGACTATCTTGCCAAAATAAGGCAGGCAGACAAGACTAAAGAAAAAAGATAGAAAAAGAACCAGCAAAACCTTAGAGGAATATGGAACAAAATCTTCAAGAAATAAACTGTGTAAAAAGACTGAACCTACAACTGATTGGGGTACCTGAAAGAGACAGGGAGAATGGAATCAAGTTGGAAAATACATTTCAGGATATTATCCAGGAGAACATCCCCAACCTAGTAAGACAGGCCAACATTCAAATTCAGGAAACACAGAGAACACCACTAAGATACTCCATGAGAAGATCAACCCCAAGACACATAATCATCAGATTCTCCAAGGTCAAAATGCAGGAAAAATATTAAGGGCAGTCAGAGAGAAAGGCCAGGTCACCCACAAAGGGAAGCCCATCAGACCAACAGTGGATCTCTCAGCAGAAACCCTATAAGCCAGAAGAGACTGGGAACCAATATTCAACATTCTTAAAGAAAAGAATTTTCAATGCAGAATTTCATTTCTGGCCAAACTAAGCTTCATAAGTGAAGGAGAAATAAAATTCTTTTCAGACAAGCAAATGCTGAGGGAATTCACCATCAGGCCTGCCTTGCAAGAGCTCCTGAAGGAAGCACTAAATATTGAAAGGAAAAACAGTACCAGCCACTGCAAAAACACACCAAAATATAAAGACCAATGACACTATGGAGAAACTACCTCAACTTGTGTGGAAAATAACCAGTTAGCATCATGATGACAGGATCAAATTTACACATAACAAAATTAACCTTAAATGGAAATGGGCTAAATGCCCAAGTAAAACACATGGACTGGCAAATCAAATAAAACATCCAGAGCTATTGGTGTGCGGTATTCCGGAGACTCAACTCACATGCAAAGATCCACTGAGGCTCAAAATAAAGGGACAGAGGAAAATTTACCAAGCAAATGGAAAGCAAAAAAAAAAAAAGCTGAGGTTGCAATTCTAGTCTCTGACAGACTTTAAACCACCAAAAATCAAAAAAAGACAAAGAAGGGCATTTATTTAATGGTAAATAGATCAACTCAACAAGAAGAGCTAACTATCCTAAATATAAATGCACCCAATACAGGAAGACCCAGATTGATAAAGCAAGTTCTTAGAGACCTGCAAAGAGACTTAGACTCCCACACAATAATATTGGGAGACTTTAACACCCCATTGTCAATATTAGACAGATTAATAAGACAGAAAAGTAACAAGGATATTCAGGACTTAAGCTCAGCTCTGGATCAAGTAGACCCAATTTACTCTCCATCCCCAAACAACTGAATATACATTCTTCTTACTGCCACATGGCACTTACTCTAAAATTGATCACATAATTGAAAGTAAAACACTCCTCAGGAAATGCAAAAGAACTGAAATCATAACAAATAGTCTCTCAGACCACAGTGCAATCAAATTAGAACTCAAGATTAAGAAACTCACTCAAAACCACACAACTACATGGAAATTGAACAATCTGCTCCTTAAGGACTCCTGGCTAAATAATGAAATTAAGGCAGAAATCAAGAAGTTACTTGAAACAAATTAGATGAGTGTACCAGAATCTTTGGGATGCAGCTAAAGCAATGTTAAGAGGGAAATTTATAGCACTAAATGCCCACATCAGAAAGCTAGAAAGATCTCAAATCAACACCCTAACACCACACTTAAAAGAAATAGAGAAGAACAAACAAATCTAAAAGGTAGTAGATGGCAAGAAATAACTAAGGTTAAAGAGAAACTGAAGGAAAAGAGATATGAAAAATCCTTCAAAAAAAATCAATAAATTCAGGAGTTATTTTTTTTGAAAAAAAAATCAATAAAATAGAACAGCTAGATAAATAAAGAAGGAAAGAGAAGAATCAAATAGACACAATAAAAAATGATAAAGGGGCTATCACCACTGACCCCACAGAAATACAGACTACCATCAGAGAATACTATAAATACCTCTATGCAAATAAACTAAAAAATCTAGAAGAAATGGATAAATTCCTGGACACAAGACTAAACCAGGAAGAAGTTGAATCCCTGAATAGACCAATAACAAGTTCTGAAATTGAGGCAATAATAAATCACCTAGCAACCAAAAAAAGCCCAGGACCAGAGGGATTCACAGCTGAATTTCACGAGAGGTACAAAAAGGAGATGGTACCATTTCTTCTGAAGCCATTTTAAACACTTGAAAAAAAGAGACTCCTCCCTAACTCATTTTATGAGGCCAGCATCATTCTAATACCAAAACCTGGCAGAGACACAACAAAAAAATAAAAATTTAGGCCAATATCCCTGATGAACATTGATGTAAAAATCCTCAATGAAATACTGATGAACTGAATCCAGCAGCATATTAAAAATATTATCCACCAAGATCAAGTTGGCTTCATCCCTTGGATGCCAGGCTGGTTCAGCATACACAAATGAATAAACATAATCCATCACCTAAATAGAACCAATGGCAAAAACCACATGATTATCTCAATCAATGTAGAAAAAGCCTTTGATAAAATTCAATATCTCTTCCTGTTAAAAACTTTCAATAAACTAGATATTGATGGCACGTATCTCAAAACAACAAAAGCTATTTATAATAAACCCACAGCCAATATCATACTGAATGGGCAAAAGCTGGAAGCTTTCCCTTTGAAAACTGGCACAAGACAAGAATGCCCTCTCTCACCACTCCTCTTCAGCATAGTATTGGAAGTTCTGGCCAGGGCAAACAGGCAAGAAAAAGAAATGAAGGGTATTCAAATAGGAAGAGGAAGTCAAATTGTCTCTGTTTTCAGATGACATGATCCTATATTCAGAAAACACCATTGTCTCAGCCCAAAAGTTCCTAAAACTGATTAACAATTTCAGCAGTCTCAAGATAAAAATCAATGTGCAAAAATCACAAGCATTCATATACACCAATAATAGACAAGCAGAGAGTCAAATCAGGAATGAACTCCTATTCACAATTGCTACAAAGAGAATAAAATACCTAGGAATACAATAAACAAGGATGTGGAGGACCTCTTCAAGGAGAACTATAAACCACTGCTCAAGAATATAAAAGAGGACACAAATAAATAGAAAAAACATTCCATCCTACTGGATAGGAAGAACCAATAATGTGAAAATGGCCATCCTGCCTAAAGTAATTTATAGATGTAATGCCATTCCCATCAAACTACCATTGACATTCTTCACAGAATTAGAAAAATATGACTTTAAAATTCATATGGAACAGTAAAAGAGCCCCATATAACAAAGACAATCCTAAGAAGAAAGAACAAAGCTGGAGGCATCACACTGACTTTAAACTATACTACAAGGCTATGGTAACTAAAACAGCATGGTACTGGCATCAAAACTGACATATAGACCAATGGAATAGAATAGTGACCTCAGAAGTAATACTACATATCTACTACCATCTGATCTTTGACAAACCTGACAAAAACAAGCAATGGGAAACAGATTCCCTATTTAATAAATGGTGCTGGAAAAACTGGCTAGTCATAAGCAGAAAACTGAAACTGGACCCCTTCCTTACACCTTATACAAAAATTAACTCAAGATGGTTTAAAGTTGAATGTAAAACCCAAATCCATAAAATCCCTAGATGAAAACCTAGGAAATATCATTTAGGTCATAGACATGGGCAAAGACTTTTATGGTGAAATTGACAAAAGCAATTGCAACAAAACTAAAATTGACAAAATCTAATTAAAGAGCTTCTGCACAGCAAACAACAACAACAACAAAACTATCAGAAAGAACTGGCAACCTACAGAATGGGAGAAAATTTTTAAAATCTATCCATCTCGTAAAGGTCTAATTTCCAGAATTTACAAGGAACTTAAACAAACGTACAAGAAAAAAACAACCCCATCAAAAAGTGGGCAAAGGACATGAACAGACACTTCTCAAAGGAAGACATACTTGCAGCCAACAAACATATGAAGAAAAGCTCAATATCACTGATCATTTGAGAAATTCAAATAAAAACCACAATGAGATACCTTCTCACACCAGTTAGAATGTCAAGAAACATCAGACACTGGCGAGGCTGCGGAGAAATAGGAATGCTTTTACACTGTTAGTGTGAACGTAAATTAGTTCAACCATTATGGAAGACAGTGTGGCAATTCCTCAAGGATCTACTACCAGAAGTACCATTTGATCCAGCAATCCCATTACTGGGTATATACTTAAAGGAATATAAATCATTCTAATATAAAGACATATGCACGTGTATGTTTATAGCAGCACTATTCACAATAGCAAAGACATGGAACCAACCCAAATGCCCATCAATGATAGACTGGACAAAGAAAATCTGAGATACATATACAATGATAGACTGGATAAAGAAAATGTGAGACAGATATATATATATGAATATATATGAATATATATAGACTGGATGAATCTGGAAGCCATCATCCTCAGCAAACTAACATAGGAACATACCAAACACTGCATGTTTTCACTCATAAAAGAGAGTTGAACAATGAAAGCACATGGACACGGGGAGGGGAATAACACACAACAGGGCCTGTGTCAGAGGGGTGGGGTGAGGCACGGGAGAACATTAGGAAAAATACCTAATGCATGTGAGGCTTAAAACCTAGAGGATGGGTTGATGGGTGCAGCAAACCACCATGGCACACATATACCTATGTAACAAACCCGCATATTCTGCACATGTATCTGGAACTTAAAGTAAAATAAAAATAAAAGAGTTTATTTTTTAAATCTAGAAGATATTCTAAAAATAATATAAAGGATTGCTGGTAAATTTTAAAAAATAAATTTGTTTAAGCCAAAGGTAAATAAAATTTCTATCATTAATATTCTTTTTTCAATATCTATATTTTCTTCCCTAGCACAAAGAATGTGGGCTGAGACTTGTGGTTGTTTTCATGGTTATGGGTTTTATAAAATTCAATTATTCATCTAATTCCTAAGGTGGTTTGTAATTTAGAAAGGTTTTATATATTAATATGGGATTTGTACAAAGAGGTTGAACTGAATATCACCAACACTGGCAAGCATCCTTATTTCTTCTATTATCAGTCAGGACTGATCAACTTAACATATTTTGAAAAATAAAACAAGCAATGTTTTTTAGTTTGGCAGAAGTATGAGGACAGGATATATATCGCCCATTCAGTGATTTCGTTTTCCTTTTTGGAAGTCTTTTATTTTATTTACAGCTGAGCAGATCATCATCTGGAACTTTTACCACGGCATCTCCACCTACCACCAAAATAACACAATAACAAAATCATTTCATTTCAAAAAGACATTAAATGCCTTCTACGTGTAAAGATGTCTGGTAGCCTAAAACAATTATTTATCAATTTCTTGTGAATAAATCACAGACATAAAATTTATACATTAGCTAAGCCTCTAGGGAATGCACACTGGGGCCCATGGGCATGCACCACTCAGATGTCCCATCCAGAGACCTGCTGTGAGAAATACAGGTGGCTGAGCCTTGAGCTACCATGTCTACAGAGTATTGCAAGGTCCTCAGGGAGGCCATGTGATTCCTGGATTGCTCTCAGACACTGTCTACACGTGGCAGAAGTATTATAGTCAGGCCATTTCTGCCTGATGCGGGATTTTGCTAACTAGCAATCTTTGCTCTGGGGCTCCCCATGAGCTCGGCCAAGACTTTCTTAAAGCCGTATTACAGTCTGAGGCTCTTCGTATGTAATTCTCCTTCCCTCTCCGTGCAGAACTATCATACAGGTATGTTACAATCTGAAGATTCTTCCCTCCTGCTCTCTCACCTTTATCCTTCTCAAGTGTCCTCCCAATAAATCTTCTGCATGTCTTGTTTCACCTTGGCATCTGTTTCTAGAAGACCCAAGCTGACACAAACACTCAGTAAACACTACTATAGGAATATGTTCCCTCTTTCATGAATTCTTTCACATTTTATTAATTTCTGTATCTATCTATATGTGTATGTATTCATTTGGGCTGATTCTTGACAACAGAAATTCTCAGACTTGAACAAAAGAATGTACAAACTCAAGAGTTTAATCAATTTCTCCTCCTATGAGCAGCATGCTAGTAAGAAAGAAACCCCCTAATGTTGGTATTCTCTACTGGATTCTAACCAAAATTTAAAACTCTTTCCGAGTCAGTTATGGAGGTGAGCTGGTTAACAACCTCTGTTATCAACTATTCAGAAGAAATGGGTCACATTACACGCAATGGCTTTCTACATTTCATTCTATCATCCTCAAATGCATCCCTAATTGACATATCTTCAAACTCTATAGGCCAGGTTTACGGGCCACCTCATCCATAATGACTTCTCTACTTTCTTCAGCTGAAAGCAATACTATGCTCTCTCAAGTTCCCCTAGCAACTTGTCTATCTTACATAATTTATTACGGTTTATATTCTACTTTATATATACACATTTTTCCTCTACTCTTTTATAAAATAAGTCTGTCGAAATATGTTTATTTCTCTTCTTTTTTTCCCCACAGCACCAAGATTGATTCCAATAAACACTAGATAGATCTATTCATCCATTTATTGTATAAACAAATATTTATCAAGAAGTTGCCATGCACAAGGCACTGAGCGCACAGAAATAAATAACGTAAGATCTGCCTTTAAAAGAATTCAGTCTTAGTAGGAGGAAATCAAGTGAATAGTTATAATGGAATGAGATAACTGCCAGGAAAGGGATATTATTAGAATATAGGGCAGAATGAAAGAGCACCAAATAAGGGCTCAAATAAATCAAGGATGACTGCATGGAAGAGGGTCCAGGAAGCAAAGCCAGCAAAGGAGAGAGTAACAGCAATTCCAGGCTGCGGAAGCAGCAGGAATGAAAGATGTGGGAAAATAAGAATATAACAAGTCAGAGAACTGCAAGTAGTTCAGTTTGATTAAATGTAAGATGCCGGTTTAGCTAATGTTTTTTCATCCTGTCAATGAAGTTTTTTCATATGAAATATAATGGCTTTTACGTAAAACAGATAAAAGCAGAGCTGCTCTGTTTGGGGTAGGCTGGGAAATACAGGTCCTATTCACCCTCTGCCCATTATTCACTCCTTACCCTTATTTTTTCTCTTATGGAGCATTAAAAATATCCTCTTAGAACTCAATTTGAAAACTTTGAGTCCTCTTCTTTTAAAAAAAAAAATACATTTCATTGTGTATATTTGAGATACATGTGACGTTATAAGATACACATATATGGCAAAATAGTTACTATGGTGAAACAAATTAACATATTCATTGGGCCGGGAGCGGTGGCTCAAGCCTGTAATCCCAGCACTTTGGGAGGCCGAGGTGGGCAGATCACGAGGTCAAGAGATCAAGACCATCCTGGCCAACATGGTGAAACCCGGTCTCTACTGAAAACACTACTTGGGAGGCTGAGGCAGGAGAATTGCTTGAACCATGGAGGCGGAAGTTGCAGTGAGCCGAGATTGTGCCACTGCACTCCAGCCTGGCGCCTGGCGACAGAGTGAGACTCTGTCTCAAAAAACAAACAAACAAACAAAAAACATATTCATCATCTTAAACAGTCACCTATTTTGGCCTCTGTGGCAAAAGCAGCTATATTCTACTCACTTAGCAAAAATCGTGAATAAAATACCAATATTAACCACAGTCCTCATGTTGTACATTAGATTTGTGTGTGTGGTGGTGGTGGTTATTCCTTACATAAAATGAGAATTGCTTCCAGAGAAAAACTACCAAGAGATGCAGAGATCAGAGTGTGAAAAAGTTTGAAGGCCAGACTAGAGAGAATAAGCTTAATTATGAGAGCAGAAAGAAGCCACATTAGATATACTTAATCAGGAGAGTGACATGATCTTACATGAATTTTAGAAAGTTCACTAGAGTATCAAAGTAAAGAATGTACTGAAATGTGGTAGCTTGATAAGAAAATCAACCTATTTAGACGTTGTTTTAATATTCTAAGAAAATAAAATAATAACGAGGGTTAAGCCAAGACAGAAGTAAATGATTAGAGAACAGAATCCGGATTCTAAGTTATTAAACAGAATTATCTGGTCTTGGTGATAGAATTAGATGTGATATCAGAGTTTAATTCATGCAAGAGAGGAATCTCATGCTATCTATGAAATTACAAACCACTAACCTATCAGGAGAGAATAAAGGAAAAGGAATTTTAGTCAAGGATAATTAATTTAGTTTTATTCATGTTGTTTCTGAGGTACCTTAAAATATTCAGAAACACACATAGGTCTAAGTTTTCTGGCGAAATATTAAGGCTAGAGAAATATATTTGGTTAAGTGTATTTGGCTAACGGTTGAAACAAAAGAATTCATGAAGTCACTGAAACAAAATACATATCGTGAGAGCAAGAGAGGGCTGAGGAATCAACCTGAAGGTGCAAAAATATTTAAGAGGACAAGAAGAGAAGTTAGTTGGAAAAAGCACGGTCAGTGATGAGAGCAGCAGGTAGGAGCAACAGAGGGAAAAGTGTCATCACTCTACTTAGCTGGTATTTCTCAAGCAGATAAGGTCACTGAGTTAAGAAATTGTTGTTGTTGTGTTTGATAATCAGGACACATGAGCACATTTAAATGCTGAAGTAACATGGCCAGAAAAAAGAGAGAAAACAAATTGAAGATTAAGGAGATACAAGCAAGACAAAATACAGCTGACACAATCCACTATAATTAAAGGCAGGAAGGTGAGCAGAAAATGAAGGAAGATCTGAAATTGATGACGCTCTTACCAATGGCCCCATTTTTTTCCTAAATAAAAAAGCTTATTTATGAACTCGATGTAGAAAAAGATATTTCAATCCAACTTGAAAAGCATAGACCATAAAGAAAAAGATGGGCCAGGTACAGGGGCTCATGCCTGTAATCCTAGCACTCTGGGAGGCCAAAGTGGGCTGATCACGAGGTCAGGAGTTCAAGACCAGCCTGGCCAACAGGCTGAAAACCTGTCTCTAATAAAAAATACAAAAATTAGTTGGGCATGGTGGCATGCACCTGTAATCCCAGCTACTCAGGACGCTGAGGTAGGAGAATTGCTTGAACCTGGGAGGTGGAGGTTGCAGTGACCCAATATCATGCCACTGCACTCCAGCCTGGGTGACAGAGCAAGATCAAAAAAAAAAAAAAAGAAAGAAAAAAAGAAAAAGATGGATAATATATCTGATTACTTTAAAATTAAAATGTTCTATGGGCAAAAGATAGCATAAAAAGTGAGAAAACAAACCAGACTAGGAAAATGTGTTTGTAACATAGAAGGTTCCTGTTTCCATTTAGGATGTACAATGATATAAAGAATCACTTCTACCCTAACTTCAAGAAAAAGCTAAATTATGCGTGAAATTGTAAGTTTCCCTTAACTACTAAAACAGATGAGGTTTCAGGGCAACCAACTAGCCTGATACCTAAGGAAATATTCATGTCTCCATGGAGCAGAGCATGGGAGGAAGAGACGTCAGGCCTTGTATTAGTCTGTTCTCACACTGCTCATAAAGACGTACTTGAGACTGGGCAATTTATAATGAAAAGAGGTTTAATGGACTCACAGTTCCACATGGCTGGGGAGGCTTCACAATCATGGTGGAAGGCAAAGGAGAAACAAAGGCACATCTTACATGGTAGCAGGCGAGAGAGAGCTTGTGCAGGGGAACTCCCATTTATAAAATCATCAGATCTTATGAGACTTACTCTCTACCACCAGAACAGTATTAGGGTCATCTTTCATGCTTGGTTGCAGACAGGCTCTATGTTTTTGGGTCTTGGGATGGGACTTTCAGTGATCCTGTCTCTCTATAGTCATAAAGGATCGGAGGATCTCTAATGATTCAATATCTCCACCTGTCTCCACCCTTGACACATAGGGATTACAATTCAAGGTAAGATTCAGGTGGGGACACAACCAAACCATATCAGACCCCCAAAAAACTGTTAATAAGAATTCAGCCAAAATGCATGATGTCATTTGTGGGCTAGCATGAAAATATAACACTCCCGAGAGCCTTTACTCAAGAGTATTCTGCATTGACTAAAGAATCTACTTCATGGACCTCACCCAAATGCTTATGAGAATGATTGGAAGTAGAATGGGTGCCTGGAGAAAGTGTCCCATTGAAATACATGTCTACTGAAGGAGAGCAGCAGTTATTGCAGGAGAAGTACAAAGTATCACTTGGATTCTCTTTCCTAGAACAAAAATGGCAGACCCTGGTGACCTTAGGGTACAGGCTCATTGAAATTAGCAAGGGAGGAGCAGGAGATTTTTCTGGGAAGAGACCATTGGAGATCCTCTGATCCTTTATGACTATAGAGGGACAGGATCACTGAGAAAGTCCCATCCCAAGACCCAAAAACACAGAGCCTGTCTGCAAGCAAGCATGAAAGATGGCAATATAGAATGCCTCTGCCCCCAACCACCAGGCTGAGACACCAGGCAACAAATGACAGAAGGTTACCTCCCATTGGAGTGGGCATGCAAGCACAAATAGTGAATCTCTCTCAGGTAGAAACTTCCAAGAAAGCCTAAAGCAGAGAGTGGAGAGCAGTCTCCAGCCATCTAAACTGCACTCTAAGCACAATTTAATGTTAAAGTAGAATAAAGACAGGAGGAAGAAGAGAAAATAAAGGAGAGGCAGAAAGAAGAGGAAAATAAGAAAAAGTGGGGCAGAAGAGAAGAAGGATGAAAAAGTAGCAAAAGCAACAGCAAAAAATAATATATACATATATATTAAGAGACTCAGACTCAGATATTACCCAGATAGTAGAACTAACAGAAAGGGAATATGATAAAAACTCTAGTGGGAAAAGTGGACGACTTGCATGACCAGATGGAGAATTTTAGCAGAGATAGAAGCTACAAGAAAGAATAAAACCAAAATGCTAGAAACGTAAATAAAATATAGCAACAGAGATGAAGAATGCATTTGACAGGCTCACCAGCAGGTTTGACACAGGCAAGGAAACAATCAGTGAACTTAAAGATAGGCCAGTAGAAATTGTCCTGACTTAAATATTTGTTTAAGTTCCTCATGGATTCTGGATATTAAACCTCTGTCGGATGAATAGATTGCAAACATTTCCTCCCATTCTGTAGGTTGCCAACAAACAACCCCATCAAAAACTGGGCACTTCTCAAAAGAGGACATTTATGGGACCAACAAACATAGGATAAAAGCTCATCATCACTGGTCGTTAGAGAAATGGAAATCAAAACCACAATCATGCCAGTTAGAATGGCAATCATTAAAAAGTCGGGAAACAATAGACGTTAGAGAGGATTTTGGAGAAATAAGAACACTTTTACACTGTTGGTGGGAGTGTAAATTAGTTTCACCATTGTGGAAGACAGGGTGGTGATTCCTCAAGGATCTAGAACCCAGAAATACCATTTGATGCAGCAATCCCATTACTGGGTACATACCCAAAGGATTATAAATCATTCTACTATAAAGATACACGCATATATACGTTTACTGCAGCGCTGTTCACAATAGCAAAGACCTGGAACCAATCCAAATGCCCATCAATGATAGACTGGATAAAGAAAATATGGCACATATACACCATCAAATTCTACGCAGCCATAAAAACGATGAGTTCATGTCCTTTGCAGGGACATGGACGAAGCTGGAGACCATCATTCTGAGCAAACTAACACAGGAACAGAAAATCAAACACCGCATGTTCTCACTCATAAGTGGGAGGTGAACAGTGAGAATGCATGGACACAGAGTGGGGAACATCACACACAGGGTCTGCTGGGGGTGGAGGGCAAGGGGTGGGGAGAGCATTAGGACAAATATCTAATACATATGGGGCTTAAAACCTGGATGACGGGTCAATGGGTGCAGCAAACCACCATGGCACAAGTATACCTATGTAACAAACCTGCATGTTCTGCACATGTATCCCAGAACTTAAAGTATCATGAACACCAAGAGTGAAAAAGCTCAAAAAGCAAAAAAAGCATAAAGGGCATCCACGGTAGACTGTGACAATACTAGCAGTCTACTGCATGTTATTTGAATCTTAGAAGAAAAAATAGAAAAGAATAAATATTTGAACAGATAATGACTGCGGATTTGCCAAAAATACTGAAAAACATCAAATCACAGATCCAAGAAACTCATAAAACATCAACAGAGCAAGCGTGCACACACAGACACATACACACACACAGCAATAAACAAGCATACGAAAACCCCAAAACCGAAACACTCCTACAAACATCATATTCAAACTATTGAAAATGAAAGATAAAATCAGGTGGCAGCTTCAAAGCCAAAATGATGGTTAGATGTAAAGTGGAATTTTAGTGGAGAAATCTCTGAAGGCAGATAGAGCAAACAAGCAAAAAAGGTAAGAAATGCAGTGGATTTTTATTAAAAACTATGTAATTCAAAAGTTAATGAACTGACATCTTTACTGTTCTGAAAGACAAATATATGTCAACTCAGAATTCTATGAAAAGTAAAAATAATTTTTAAAATTAAGGAAAAATAAAAGCTTTTATGCAGATAAACAAAACTGATAAAGTCATTATTGGCTGACCTGCATGGCAAGGAACATTAAGATGGCTCTTCATAATATAACATACGGAGCATAACATAACAGAGAGATGCTTATATCTGTAAAGGAAATGAGCAGCACTGTAAATGATATAAAGGAAAGGAAATGTCAATTTCATCTTTCTGTGCTTTTAGTGACTACTAAAGATGATTGTCTGAGGCAGAGGTTGGCAGATGTTTTCTGTTAGGGACCAGAGCATACATATGTTGGACTTTGTGGGCTATATAGCCTCTGCCACAACCATTCAATTCTGCTATTACAGTGTGAAAGCAATAATTGATAATACATAAACAAATAGACATGATTGTGTTACAATAAACTTTATTTACAAAACTAATTGGTATTCTGGATTTGGCTAATGGGCCAGAGTTTCCCAACTAATTATTTGTGCAAAAATAGTAGCAGAGCATTGTGAGATTATAGTATATATAAAAGGATAACATGAAACATCAATAGAAAAGTAGAGGAAGAAATGGAAACAATAGTGTATAGTTCTTATACTAAAGGTATAATATACAATTTGCAACTAAAATATTTGCAGGTAGACAGTGATTAATTAAACTGTATAGGTAATCCTTAAGGTAACCACAATAATTTCTTTAAATGAGTATACCTGATAAATACATAGTGGAGATAAAACAATAACAAAAAATAAGCACTTCATCTAAAAGCAGGGGAAAAGAATAACAGATGCAATAAATAGAAAGCAACTAGAAAAATGTTTTTTAATCCAACCATATCAATAATTATATTTAACGCAAACAGCCTCCCGTAATACACATGCAACACACACACACACACACCCCAATTAAAAGATAGAGACAGTCAGCTTAGGTAAGAAAAGCAAAGCTGACCATGCATTTAAAATATGTGTTATATTTAAATATAATTACGTAGATAGGTTAGAAGCAAAGAGTCATAAGAAAACTGGTGTGGCTACATCAATGTCAGACAAAACAGATTTCACATTAAGGAATACTAACATGTACATTATACAATTATAAAATGGTTAATTTATCAAGAAGACATAATGATCTTAAATGTGAATGTACCTAACAGTTTCATAATAGACGAAACAAAAACTGACAGAGGTGGAATAGACAAATCCACAACACTTGAAGATATAAACATTCCTCTAATTGACAGAGTAAACAGAAAATCAGTGAGGACATAAAATAATCAGAGAATACTACCAACAACTTGACCTAATTGACACTTATAAAATGCTCTACAATGTAATACATATTTTTTGAAAGTGCTTATGGAATATTCAATAACACAGCATCTATGCTGACTCATAAAAGAAATCTTAACAAATTTAAAAGAAAAGAAATACTAACAGGTGCATTTTCTGACTACAAGGAGATGCAACTAGAAATTACTAACACAGTATCTAGAATATTTCAAAATATAGGAAAATTAAATATATTTTCAAGTAATTGATAAAGCAAAAAGAAAGTCACAAAGAAAATTTATATTTATTTGAATCAAAATTAAATCACTACACTATATATTGAAAAATACTTGGAGGAAAATTTGTTGTGTTAAATATCTATAATAGAAAAAAGGTTTCAAATCAACAATCTAACTTTTACTTCATAACTAGAAAAAGTGCAAATTAAATCTAAAATAAGTAGGATAAAGAAAATATGTGTCATAAACATAGTTGATAAAGATTTAGTTTCCAGAATATATTAATCATGTGAGCAAATCAATAAAAACGTAAAAATAGGGAACTATCAAAATACATAAAAAAGTATTACAAAAATATTAAACACAAATTACCCAGAAACATATTAAATGATTCTGAACTTCACTAGTGTCAGGAAAATGTAAATTAAAATCAAATTATATATAAAATATAACCATTAGTAAGTAAATAGTTTAGTTTCAAAACCTCAAATATTGATGAAGATTCAGAGTAACAGAAACTTTTATACACTGCAGGTACTCCAACGACAATGAAAAATAATCTGTTGATATCTAGTAAAATTAAAAAGTACTTTCACTTCTACATATATAATGTAGGCAAACTCTTACAAATGCATATTAAAAGATAATTAGAAGAATGTTTACAACAAATCAAGTTCTAATAAAATATTGAAAACAGGCTAAGTGTCCATCAGCAAGAAGGTAGAGAACATATTGTGATTTATTCATTCTTTATAGTAGAAAAAATGAAGAGATCTTCATTTTATGAAGCAACATAAATAAACTTCACTAAGTATTGAGAAAAGAGAAAGAGTGAATACCCAGAAGTGGGGGAGAGAGAGAGAGAGAGAGAGAGAGAGAGAGGATGGCACTTACAGACATTGTTAAACCCTGTAAAACAAGACTCTGTAGTTCTATAGGTCGGTGCAAAAGTAATTACTATTTTACCATTAAAAATAATACATTGCAACAACCTAATATATTCCTTGAGGATACATTTACAAGACAGAAATGAAGGAGGGGCATGATAAATGTGATCACGGAGGGGAACAAGTAGTCTTCAACTGTATCAGGAAAGTTTTATTTCTTAAACTGTGCAATAGGAAAAAATATGTTTTTCTTTGTATCTCTGTTATGTTTTAAATATTCATTATGAATTGAACCAAAGAGAGGCAGAGTCGTACGTTGAGAGGAAATGCTGAAGCAGTGCAGCAGGAGCTTTGAGAAGAAAGGCAGAGTTTTAGGCTGGTTTCCATGAGCACTGGATGAGGGAACAAGCAAGCATGTGCCACGGAAATTGCATGGATGTGGCCGGGCCTGGAGACCACAGATCTGTGGGGTCTCAGTCTGACTAGCTGTGAGGCTTTCTCCAGCAGTGCTCGGCAGCTTGAAGAAGGAGGACCGTGGAGTGAACGCAGTGTTGACATTTTCCTGCTAGTGCAGTGAGTAAAGAGTGAAGCATAGAATGTGGTATTCACAATGTGGCTGAAAGGTCTCTAGGCTGGATTGGGAAGTCATTAAAGAAGAAAGATGTAATATATTTGATATATTGGGAGATGAGAAAAGTATTGAGGTCTAAGTGATGAGAGGTGAGAAGTTCAGGGTACAGGCATGGAGTAAATAGGTGGCTGAAATGGAGTGGTATTGGTAGTCTGTAGAGCCAGCAAGACAAAGAAATTATGCATCAGGGTGTTAGATGAGTTACTTGCATGGAAATTGAAATCACCTGAAGGATCACAGTCAGGGCCTGAGGACTAGGGAAAGACTATGTGCCTAGTAGAAAAGTCTGGAGGACCAGGAGTTTGAACAATGAACATAATAAATAGGAATAAACGTGTGTAGAGCCAGGCATCTGTAATCTTAAAAGAAATTATTACAACTTAAAGGGCATCTGTGGCACTCGGAAAATGCCTACCTAAGAGTAGGCAGCAAAGAAGGAGCTCCTTATGAGAAAGCCAGGTTTCTAGTAAGACAAAGAAACAAAGAAAACATTCCCCAGAGAAGTGCAAGGTGAGAGACTGCTTTTCACAGAAACACAAGACCCCATGAGCATTATGTTATGTTTTAAAGTGAGATGATCGGAAGATCGTCATGACCAACTAAGTCCACAGCCAAAGAGGATGATACGGTAGGGAAAGATAAATGACAGAAGGTGCCTGTGGTGTGGGTGGCATCTCAGCTTGACCGGGATGAGAGGCATCACATGACTAGCTATGTTCTTGCGTGCTGAATGGACCTCTGGTTCAAGAGGTTTCCTGGCCTGTGCAGGCTGATGTCCAGGCAGGGAGTGCGAGATGCTTGATGATGCTACGTACTTACGGCTCTTGTTTTGGTTTCCAAACAGTGCTTAGATATAAAGAGCTGAATCAATTATTATTTCCTAACCATCTCAAAAAAAAACAAAAATAAAAAAAAACAAAAATAAACACTGAGCAAGTGTGAGTTATGCTGATGATGTAGCCTTTCAGTACTGAAGCCATTAAACTTGTTCATATCACAACAATGTCACAACATTTCTGCACCGAGGACTTCATTCTAGTGAACTAGGTATATTTCACAATGTCACAACAGGTAAAAACCTTCTAAACACTTAGAATTTGCAAGATAGAGTGTGGATGGACAGGGCTTCTAGGATTCAGCCAGATGCTAAACAATGTCAAGAAAAGGTAAAACTAGAAATAACAATCCAGATGGGGATTTGCCTTTGTCTTTTCTGCTCCTTTCCTCTCACAGGAAACAAGGAAAACTTATTTGAAGGCTACCATAATTGCAGGACAACTATATTCAGACTTTTGCAACCAGGCCCCTGTGCCCAGTAACAGGAATATGTCCTGATGTTAACATCATCCAAAAGTAACAGTAGAATAAAAGCCAAAGTATCAGGAGAAAGGTTCTCTTTGTGGAAAATGGTATAAATTGGCAAATTCTGTAATTTACCTGAAAAAATAATCAAGCATCTATTCAAAGGTTAAAGGCATGCCTGGATTTTCACAGACACCCCTGACCAGGCAGAAGATAACTCCTGTCAGGACAATGGATGTGTGTGCATGGATAGGGAAATGTTTCTGCTCAGGAAAACCAATCACATCAGGAGACAATTGAGTTATCCAGGATGTCAGCATGATTTTGCTACCAATATTAAATTCAGTGAGGACCTGCTTTGTCACAATAAGAATAAAGACGAGAATTGTCAGGGCTCCAGTGTGATCAAATATCCTGAAGGCAACCAGTCCAGCTGCAGCGTAGCTCTGCAACTAGTGAGTGATGTTCTCCCCTTTACCACGAGGGAGCAACGCTGATATCAAACAGATAGAGAAGACCCGTGGATCTAGCAAGACTGAACAGCAATAGTCTGTAAGGATATTAACACTTAAAATATGGTCCCTGGACAAGCAGCATCTGCATGACCTAGAAGCTTGTTAGAAACACAGAACCTTGAACCACACTCTGGACTCACCACATTAGAATGTACGTTTTAGGCCGGGCACAGTGGCTCACGCCTGTATTCCCAGCACTTTGGGAGGCCAAGGCAGGTGAATCATGAGGTCAGGAAATGGAGACCATCCTGGCCAGCATGGTGAAACCCCATCTCTACTAAAAATACAAAAATTAGCTGGGTATGGTGGCAGGTGCCTGTAATCCCAGCTACCTGAGAGGCTGAGGCAGGAGAATCACTTGAACCTGGGAGGCAGAAATTGCAGTGAGCTGAGATCGCACCACTGCACTCCAGCCTTGCAACAGAGTGAGACTCCTCAAAAAAAAAAAAAAAAAAAGGAATGTACATTTTAGCAAAGGTGATTCTTAAGCACACTTAAGCTTGACAAGTACTACATGATGGCATAGAAGACCACTCAGATTCTAGGCTCATAAATTGAAAGAGATAAATAAGGAATTCTGCCAAATAAAAAGTCAATGTGGGCTACAGCCACAGTTTTACTTAACCAAACTTTCTAGACTGTTGCCTGGAGCTGTCCTGGATGCTAGCCTAGGCTTCAATCTCTCCAGCAATTGGTTCATGTCCTACCATCAGTCCTTTCAC
This sequence comes from Alouatta palliata, assembly GCA_004027835.1. Lineage (NCBI taxonomy): Eukaryota > Metazoa > Chordata > Mammalia > Primates > Atelidae > Alouatta > Alouatta palliata. The sequence goes on from PVKV010002996.1 coordinate 145,789, forward strand.
GCTGTCCAGGGTCTCATGAGCTCAATTCTCTCTCCCTGGTGCTGGACACTCACTTACCCTCTCATCCTCTATAAGAAGTTGGCCTCTTTGTGATGGACTCGTTCCATGGACCAGCCCTGACCCAGCCCAGATTCTGTCCCCAGCTCTAACTCCCTTTCATCTTCACTCTCCCCAGCCTCAGCTCTGCTGCCCAACTCTTGGCAGCCTATTCAGCCCTTGGCAAAGACAAACCAAAGTACCTTTGGGGCTAAACAGAGCCAGTTCATGGCTTGCCACACTTAGGAATGTGTTGGAGGTTGGCAAGGACAGTAAGAGCACAGCTCACAATAACTAGTTTCTAAATGTCATCAAAGCGGGATTATCTAGAATTTAACAATCCACTAAAAGCACTGTGGGTTTTAAAACATGCTACAGTTCAAACCAGTGTGACACACAGATACATGCAGAGAGAGAGTGTGTGACACCAGAGATAGAATCAATTCTATAAAATTGACTAAAACATCACACTTCCCTTCCTCCTTGGAAATACTGAATCAGGGGAGGTGCTACTAATATCCATCCATAATCTCCACAGAGTTCTATTTCTACTACTGTTGGTGAAATTCATTTTAGTCAACAGTAGCCACAGTTTTCTGAGGATGTTTATGTGCCATGCTCTATGTTATTATTTTATATGCATTAAATTAATCTTCATAACAAATGTATTAAGTAACTTCAGCTTTACAGATACAAAACTAAAGATTAATAAGCAATTTCTTTGAGGATCCACTTACTAATTGGAGAAACACAGAGATGCACTTGAGTCTCCAATTCTAGAGCCCTTTCTCTATTCTATATGTCACCTACTTTCACACACAAAAAATTTCAAACGTCTATTATTTCTTGAGAAAGAAATTAGAGCAGAGGGATAGAAAAAAGAAGGAAGGACTAGAAGACATTTATCTTATATTTGCTCTTTTTATTTATATTATTCTTAATTCTCAAAAATAACCCTCCAAAAAAGTATAACCTATCAATATAACATTTAATGTTCAAGTACTACAACCCGTAGACAGAAAAGTGAAAATTAAAACACGATAGAGATATTTATGATCTTATTAATAGCATCCTGTGTCTTTGCGACATACTCATCTCTGGTTCTTTTACTGGTTCTTGATGCAAATATACTTTCTTTGGACAAGGAAGTACAAAAAAAAATCAAGAATAAAGATTCAAAATCACTAGTATCTAAACATAGTTTCCTTTTTTGGTTCGTTTTTGTTTTTTTGGTCTTTTGGAGATGAAGTTTCACTCTGTCACCCAGGCTGGAGTGCAGTGGCTCCATCACGGCTCACTGTAATCTCCACCTCCCAGGTTCAAGCTATTCTCCTGCCTCAGCGTCCTGAGTAGCTGGGATTACAGGTGCGTGCCACCACACTCGGCTATTTTTTTCTGTTTTTGGTAGAGACGGGGTTTTAACATGTTGGCCAGGCTGGTCTCAAACTCCTGACCTCAAGTGATCCACCTGCCTTGGCCTCCCAGAGTGCTAAGATTATAGGCATGAGCCACTGCACCCTGCCTGAAAATAGTTTCTAATGGTTGGATATATCCACTTCTCTATACCTAGCATTCTGGTTAGTTAGCAAAGAGATAATAGTTTCTTTTTTTTTCAATTGTACTTTAGGTCCTGGGGTACATGTACAGATCATGGAGGATTGCTGTCTAGGTACCATGTGGCAATGTGGTTTGCTGCCTCCATCCCTCCATCACCTACATCTGGCATTTCTCCCCATGTTATCCCTCTCAAACCTCCTCACCCCCTGCTGTCACTCCCTTGCCCCCCTCCAACATACCCCAGTGTGTGATGCTGTCCTCCCTGTGTCCATGTGTTCACACTGTTCAAAACCCACCTATGAGTGAGAACATGCAGTGTTTGATTTTCTGTTCTTGTGTCAGTTTGCTGAGAATGATGGTTTCCAGATTCATCCACGCCCCTACAAAGGACACAAACTCATCGTTTTTGATGGCTGCATAGTATTCCGTGGTGTATATGTGCCACATTTTTCTTGTCCAGTCTATCGTCGATGGGCATTTGGGTTGGTTCCAGGTCTTGGCTATTGTAAACAGTGCTGCTATGAACATACGTGTCATGTCTTTATAAGAGAACAATTCATAATCCTTTGGGTATATACCCAGTAATGGGATTGCTGGGTTAAAGAGTTTCTTTTAGTGCTTCTTTGAATTATGAAATGGCCTATTGGAAATCATAATCTGAGTTAAGAAATGATTCCAAATCACAATGAGTAATCCATGATCACTGGAACTAGCAAAACCTTGACAGTTAAAATAACAGCACACAAAGCAGCAAGGCAGAGACCTCAGCTGAACAAAGAGAAGCACTGTGCTTTCCATTCATTGTAAATCAGAGGTCAGTCTGTTACTCACTTGTTTCAAATTAGGGTAAGAGTCATGTATATGAAGTGAAGAGAGGGGCTCTAACTCTGAGACAAGGCACCCTTAATTGTGATAACACCAACAGTATCAGATCTGAACCAGAATTTGAATAGTATCCAATAGTGACCCGATATCCTGAAGGGGAGCACATGGACCTACTCTGGGAATGCAGTAAGTCAGCCATCTGACTCTTTAGATTTTGTTCTGTGTCATTCAGCAAAAGGGAAAGCATCCTGAAGAATTACAAAGTGAAGATGGGAACACATGCTTGATAGAATCTCAATCTGCTTTTTGAAAAGGCTTGGCTAAATCTTTAAAATACGGGGATAAAATGTTTCAACAGAAGGTAGAATTGAAGAAATATAAAGAAACTAGTAGTCATCTCATTTGAGGCATGGGAACACCAAGTCTCAGAGACAAATCTGAAGAGTTTTTCATGTATCCAGCTTACTAGTGGTCACACAGGGATTAAAGAGGTTTTCTGTTTTGAAGTGAGTTTTTACCCTGCTCTTCAGTGTGTCACACTCTGGGTTCCTTCTCACATGTCATCTAAAGGATAGAAACTTTCGCTGGATGTTCCAGAAAAGACTGAAACTTCATGGAAACTGTTTCTTCTATAAATACTTCACCTGACACATTGGATTTTGCCTACTTAACAAAATCTTGTGAAGCCTTGAGCCTCAAATACACTTGAAAAGATAAAAAACTGCTATCACACAGCAAAGGTTTAAAAAAATGGAACATGATCTTTATATAACAGTTTGCTGGATGCATAGGGACTTTTCAGTGCCTTTCTCTGACATCTTCTGGAAACCTAAGTAAAGGAAAAAAATATATTGTCCATACTTAAGGTGACAGGTTTTTTTCCTGATACTCTTCTTCAAACGAACTGCATATTCCAATACAGTGACTTCTAGCAGCCTATCTCAAGAAGCAGAAACACATAAAGAAAATCGCAATTTGGCTGAAGATGGATTCTTTATTCATATGCACTAAAATAGAGGACTCCGAAGAAGTGTGGCCTCAGCACTGTCAGACGTTTCAAAATCCTTATGCACACAGCCACACACGTACCCAAGATGAATTAAATAGCATATGCTAAAGCAAAACTAAAACTGAAGCTCTGATAGTATCCTCAGGACCTTTCTAATACAGACATCATTACAAATTATTAATTCCTAGAGCTGATTGAATTCCTTACGATGATACGTTTCAGGTTCAAATTAGTATTGACTAAATTATCTGTACTTTCTGATGATGGATTACTCATTTTATTTTGAAATTTAACATTCCACAGTAAGACAATCAATTTAATTAAAATTTTATCTTCCGTTTTTTATTATGGCAGGCAAGAATAAATATATATACGTGAATATTATAATTGCACTTTAGCTCTCCAGAGAAGTTCACAGAGTGCCTGAGGTTATCTTCAAAGAACATAATATGACATAACTAAGTTTTCTCTTTCCCTACTCCTTCTGCATACGCATAACGCATCTTAATTCTTTTTACCACAGTTTCCTTACTCTCCAATATGTACACAATCACACAGTCTACCTTTAAAATATTTACTCAATAAAACTTCTGTACAGTGAAAACAAGAGCAAAAAACAAAACATAAAAATTTAATGGCCAAACTTGAACTAGGTGGAATATCTACAAGAAGAAACAGGCCAAAGAATGAAGTTCTAGGTTATTGTTCCACCTGCAAATTCATTCAGCATTTCTCTGAGCAACTCGTGGACGAGAGGAAATCATGGACTAATTTAACAAATCCCCTGTGTAACAGGAGTTAATCCTCTGTGATGAACTGAGATATATGAAGGATTGCCATTGACGTAATAGAAGGAAATGAGCTCAAATTTTATGTGAAAGTATAATATGATTTACATCTGAACACTGCAAAAAACGACATGTGTAGACGTTCCTTCTTCCTTTCCCATCTTCTAAATCTCAAATAAAAGATCACTAGCTTTTAGGATTGCTTTGACTCTACATGTCAGAAGTGAGAAAAACATCATCATAATTAGTTTATGTCATATGAATTTATTGAGCGCCTACCACAGAAACTTTATTGTTTTAAACAGAGAAGTTTCCTTTCACTATCTGCCCTTGCCGGAGTTCTGGCTTTAAATCTTTAATCAGCATAAAACTCTTTTCATGAAAATCTTTAATTAGCAACATAAAATTCATTTCTGCATGCCTCACTATGCACCACCCTCCCAACCCCTGCACATTTTTGCTACTTAAAACCCCCTGATTCCTTCCCCCTTCCTGAACTACTCTGATAATTTCTTGACCGGCTTTTGTTCCCTTGTGTAGGCAAGTTAATACGTTTGTCTTTGAATGGCTGTTTTTGTTGTTTTGGGGTCATTCCTGTATTCATTAATGCTATGTTGGTCCGAAATGCTCATCTGAATCCCTATCTTGTCATATGGTACTCATCAGTATAGTCCATTCAACCGGAGAGAGGGACAGCAAAGTGGTTGGGACCAATTATGCATCCAAACTGCCCAGGCCTTTTCATTCACTCAGGGACCTTGGGCAATTCACTTAGCCATACTTTCCGTAGTTCCCTTATAATTCACTTGGGAAAACGGTAATATCTAATTTTGGAGAGAATGAAATTCATTTACGAGAAGTTGTTAATTGTTTTATTTCTAGCCAGGATGGACGAGGGCAACTAGAGGCTTTACTTCACATTGATTGGGAGTAAATACAAAACCAAGCTACCTAAGAACCCTAAAAAAATAAAAAACAGGAAAATTGTTGAAAGGAGTAAAAATTTGGAGAAGTTCACCTTAATAAAGTGAATTTTTCATTTTCCTGCTTTTTCTTATGGTTTTGATTAAAGAACACTGAACATTATTTGACAGGAGTCATAAAATAGTAAAAAATTGAAAAAAATTGAAATCATATAGTGTTCTTAAACCACAATGGTATTAAACTAGAATTCAATAACAGAAAAATACCTGGAAAACACAAGTATTTAGGAACTAGAAAACACTCCTATGTAAAACTTGTTGGATGCAGCTAATGTGGTATTCGTAGAAAAATACAGAGTGCTTCTATTAGAAAAGAAGTTTCAAATAAATGAGCTAAGCTTTGAAAATTGAAAATAGAGAAAAGTCTATGAAATCAACAATTAATTACTTAAAAGCTTAATGTAATTGATTAATGTAATTGATACCTTGACTGACAAAGGAAGCCGAAAATATCTAAATTACCAGTATCAGGAATGGAAGAGAGGATATCACTATAGACTATAAACATTAATATGATAAGGAAATATGCTGATATTATGAAGGTAAACAAAAAACAGATACAATTGGCCCATTTCTTACATGATTCCACCAAATTTCACTCAAAAGGAAATAGATAGCCTGAATAATTCTATGCCTGCCATAGAAATTGAATTTGTAGTTAAAAGCTACAAAGAAAACTACCAGGCCAGATCCTTAATCCGATAACGGGCAGAGTCAATGATAAAATTCTTGATTCTTTGCCCACAAAAATGAGAATAAGAAAAGGATGTTCACTTTTCTCACTCCCCTGCACAATGGAGGTATGATGCCTATGCAGTAAAGCTAGGAAAAGAAAAAAAATAAAAAAGACATACAGATTGAAAAAGGAAAAATAAAGCCATCGTTGTTTACAGACAACATAACTGTTTACATAGAAAGGCCAAAATTTTCTAGAAGAGAAAGTCAGAAATAATAAGTGAGCTTATTATACACCATTTAAATTGTCAATTATACCAAAATAAAGGTAGGAGGGGGAGAATGAAATACTGATGCATGCTGCAAACACAGATGAACCTTGAAAACATTATACTATGTGAAAGAATCACATACTGCATAATTCTATTCATGTAAAACGTTCAGAAGAGACAAGTCTGTAGACACAAAAGGTAGATTAGTGGCTGCCTGGAGACAGGGAAGTTGGAGCAAAATTGAGGTGATGGCTTTAGGGGTGTAACATTTCTTTTGGAAAACATAAAAATGTTCCAATATTGATTTCAGTGATGGTTGAACATACAATTCTATGAATATACAATTTCAATAATTTTTGTATTTTGAAGTTTTGTGGGTACATAGTAGGTATATGTATTTATGAGGTATCAAAATCTCATTATTTTGTGATGTGAAATAATCACATCATGGAGAACGTGGCATCCATCCCCTCAAGAAACTCTCCTTTGTGTTACAAATAATCCAATTACACTATTTGAGTTATTTTACTATGTACCATTAAGTTATTATTGATCATAGTCACTCTATTGTGCTATCAAATCGTAAGTCTTATTCATTCAATTATTTTTATACACATTAACCATCCCTACCTTTCCCTAAGGACACTCTTCCCAATTTACTGATAACCATCCTTCTACCCTCTAAGTCCATGAGTTCAATTGTTTTGATTTTTAGATCACACAAATCAGTGAGAACATGTGATATTGTCTTTCTGTGGTTGCCTGATTCACTTAACATAATGATTTCTAGTTCCGTCCATGTTGTTGCAGACAACTGGATCTCATTCTTTTTTTAATGGCTGACAAGTACTTCATTGTGTATATGTACCACATTTTCTTTATCCATTCATCTGTTTATATGTGGACACTTAGGTTGCTTCAAATCTTAACTATTGTGAACAGTGCTACAGCAAACATGGGAGGGAAGACATCTCTTCTATATACTCATTTTTTTTCTTGTGGGTATATACCCAGCAGTGAGATTGCTGGATCATATGGAAGCTCTATTTTTTTAATATATATATTTTTATTGCATTTTAGGTTTGGGGGTACATGTGAAGAACATGCAAGATTGTTGCATAGGTACACACAAGGCAGTGTGATTTGCTGCCTTCCTCCCCATTACCTATATCTGGTATTTCTCCACATGCTATCCCTCCCCAACTCCCCACCCACCGCTGTCCCTCCCCTTTTTCCCCCTGACAGACCCCAGTGTGAGATGCTCCCCTCCCTGTGTCCATGTGTTCACATTGTTCAACACCCGCCTATGAGTGAGAATATGCGGTGTTTGATTTTCTGTTCTTGTGTCAGTTTGCTGAGAATGATGGTTTGCAGGTTCATCCATGTCCATACAAAGGATGTGAATTCATCGTTTTTGATGGCTGCATAATATTCCATGGTGTATATGTGCCACATTTTCACTGTCCAGTCTATCATCGATGGGCATTTGGGTTGGTTCCAGGTCTTTGCTATTGTAAACTGTGCTGCGATGAACATTTGTGTGCATGTGTCCTTATAGTAGAATGATTTATAATCCTTTGGATATATACTCAGTAATGGGATTGCTGGGTCAAATGGAATTTCTATTTCTAGGTCCTTGAGGAATCACCACACTGTCTTCCACAATGGTTGAACTAATTTACACTCCCACCGACAGTGTGAGAGTGTTCCTGTTTCTCCACATCCTCTCCAGCACCTGTTGTCTCCAGATTTTTTAATGATCGCCATTCTAACTGGCGTGAGGTGGTATCTCAATGTAGTTTTGATTTGCATTTCTCTAATGACCAGTGATGATGAGCATTTTTTCATATGTTTGTTGGCTTCATGTATGTCTTCTTTTGTAAAGTGTCTGTTCATATCCTTCACCCACTTTTGAATGGGCTTGTTTGTTTTTT